>OX638300.1:43758264-43875264 GCA_951812265.1 Taphrorychus bicolor | reverse complement strand
ATATAGGCGAAACTTCTAGACCTCTAAAAAAGAGAATAAAAGAACATCAAAATTACATAAAAAACAGAGATTTTGAAAAGTCAAATATATGCCAACACGCCTTTGATAATGGTCATAGAGTAAAATGGAACGATACTAGTATCGTATCCAAAGAACCATTATCAAAGAAGCGTAAAATCAAAGAAAGTGCATATATTTTACTTAACAAAGACCATTGTGTGGCTTCTTGTTCAGCATACATAGATAACACATGGTTACCTATGTTAGAACAAGAAGTTCAAAATGGTAACTTACATATAAATTAATATTAACATTCACATTATACCTATTTTACACGTAGATAGAACAAATCATATTAGGTACTAAACAATACATTAACCAAACATTTTAAACGTACCTTTCGTAATAATGACAATTCTTATCAAATGACATTTTAATGTCAAGAGCAAAAAGCAATTTTCAGAATATCACACACAAATACTCAAGACAAAACACATTAATAGGTATAATTTTTTGTAATTCATAGTTTTTAAAGCTTTATTTTTTAGATAGTTCTGAAGAAGGCAGCAGACAAGTTGCCGAAACGTTAACCAGGTCGATTCGTCCGAGCCCTTTTTAGGGTAAATTGTTATTCGCAGTAATTTTACTGTGAGTAGTGCGAAATTCCTTCTCCAACAACGAACGAATCGAGCCCAAAAGTGAATGAGGCTTCACCCAAAAGTAAGTAGTAAAAAATTTAATTTGATGCTGCATTTTCACAAAATCACGAATATCTGAAGAACCGTACGGTTTAGATGCCATAAACCTTAATAAAAACTACCTTTACTTTTGTCCGTAGGTACCGAAAATACATTAATATACTAGGTGTCTCATTTAAAAAAATACAACTTTAATCAATTTTATACTTTTGGGACCACCTGTATACAATGACAATAATTTTGAAAGGTACTTGCAATAGAACCCCATCCATTCCTTATACAAAACTTTTTTAAAATCTAAAAGTTTAGCCATAATCTTCCGTGTCGAGTAACGTGAATCACTCTGTATATTATCTATTAATTAAACTTATAAAAAATTATAAAAAATATTATAAAAAAAATACAATATAATATTATAACAAAATTACAACTATTGATATAAACATAATATGAACAGGGGGATAGGACCGACGGCGATCGACTATGGACTTATACTTCACTCAATTTATACTCAAAAATCTGAAAATTATAATTGTAAAATAATAAAATTTGTTAAAATAATACAATTTTATTTTATGCGGTTAAAATCATCGAGGGGCCAAGATCTAACATTTGTTTCAAATCGTTTCTGCTTTTTATTTAAATTGTTAACTTTCTGCTTTAACTTTTCTTTCCTGGGAGAATTGGCAGTAAGTTACGTCGGAGTTTTGACATCAATTGATTGTGCCAAGACCGAAGGTAGTGGACGCAAAATGTTTCTATCTGAAACTGAAATGTATGTGCCCTAATATTCTTAACTCAAATATATTTAAGTCTCTTTAATTTATTAGGAACTGTAGCATTTATGTACCTGAGACATAGGGCGTTTTTGAACAACTAGGGATTATTGTTGCATCGTCAACCTCGTGGTCCGACACTGGGATAGTTGTTTTGCATTTTGGGTTTACTATCGTCTTTGTAATTTAATTCTAGAAAAAGAATTGAATCTGTATGAGAAAGCATTACAACAAAACTATAGCTACTAGGTCATAATATATTATTTTGATATTTACCTGGTACAAAATGAGATTTTTGCGAAGTACAAGCTACACCATTTTCACATGTAGTTTAGAAAGTATCTAAAGAAAGTTTAGTAGTATACTTTTAGAAATTCATCATTTAGAAGGTCGAAAACAGCGTTTTCATAGTACCGACGGCTAAAAATCGATTTCTGTATTTTACAGTAATCTGCATCATTCTTTCCTTAGACCGGGCATTGACATTGACACTGGACGGGTGTAATCTCGTTAGTTCAACAAACGGACACGGATGGCGCCACTGGAAACCTTTTCTCGGTACTGCTATGAAACGTGTCTTGAGTATTCCAAAAATCGAGAGCTCTGGTTGTGCCAAAGCCTCACTGATGAGCCGTAAACGGCGAAACTAGTCTGTGGATGGACACAATTAGAGCTTGCGAAATGATGGTTTAAAAGGTCGAAAACAGCGTTTTTATATCACTTCTATTCCAGAAATCATCTCTTGTATTTCAGGACAGTCAGTTGAATGTTAGAAAGTATCATTTGAAATTTAGAAGCGTCACATGTATTTTAGAAACCATCAGGTGGAATTTAGATTAGTCATTTGTATTTCAGAAAAGTTCAGATGTATTTCAGAATTCGTCATTTAAATTTCAGAAAAAAATGATTTACATACTTCTTCAGAATCGGATTGAAAAAGCATGCGATGCAGCTACAACAGAGTTTCCTATTTTCTTATTGTATAAATTATACTTAATATACACATAAAATTTAACAATGACAACAATTTACTCTTCGCAATTATAAAATTTTGTCCAACTGGTATATCTTCCATTACTAAGACTGCCGCATTAAGAGAAATGCTAAGTTGTGCGAATAAAGTCCAATTTTTGTATATAGAAAATATATTGTGTTGGAATGGTTTTTGAGTCCTTCACTTTTGCACTATACTTACCTTTTTGAAGAACTCCACACAAACGCACATGACAAACTTTGTTTTCAAAACAGTTTTCTGAAATTCAAGTGATATCTTCTAAGCCTAAAGCGACGCCTTCTGAAATACAAGTGATATATTCTAAAATCTAAATGATTGTTCTGAAATTCAAGTGTAGTTTTCTAAAATACAAGTGACTATTCTGAAATTAAACTGACGATTTCTAAAATCAAAATCACTATTCTGAAATACAAGTGATATATTCTGAAATCCAAATGACTGTTCTAAAATAAAAATGATACTTTCTAAACTACATGTGAAAATGGTGTAGATGTCTTGATCTACGTGTCTTGGTCCATGTTGCTTCTTCAGATGAAGCTAAAAGATTAGGATATTTTACATAATATTAAAATTCCGATTCAATAATCAAAAATCCATTTGAAGTATTGTCATTGCTTTAATTATTTCAGCTCACTTGCATTAGATGATTCTGAGGAGGGGCTGAATGAAGTTGGTCATGCTTCAGCGAACAGGGTTTTTCTGCTGGCACCTTTAGAAATAAATTTGGTTTCAAAGTGTTTTTGTAATAATCCATAATAGCTTTTGTGCAATTTATCAATATTGCACTTCAGCAAGTCGTTCCTTCCACATGCCTCTAACCACAATTTAGCTCTAAATAAAAATGTAATATTATTTGTTAAGGTGCTTGTAGAGTTTATGTCATCTCGATTTTCAAGGTTTTTCCTCTTTTTAATAGCATCTTAAGGTCTATAAAACAGATTGAAAGAAAAATATTCTTGGATGAGCCACTTTTCACTGAGAAACAAGAAAATAAATATTGAAAATGTTTGACAAAATTGATGCGAAAACTCTCGAATCTGACAGTAGGGTCAGAAATATATTTACAGTGATGCCAAACGTCGAAGTTCATCATTAAGTGCAATAAAATTATGTGGTCGCATCTAGAAAGAAAATTGCATAACTGATAGTAGGAAAATTTAAGGGGTATTAATTTAACACATAACGTTTGCGAATATGCCCAACGAAATTGCGGAATCGACTCGTGAGTTCTTATAATTCTCTAATTTTGACATAATGAGTAAAACTGAACTAACCTTAGCTTACCTAACCTAAACGTAAAAGTGTAACTGAACCAACTTAACCAGGAAAACTAGAACTGGACTAACCTGAACTAACCAGACCTAACATGAACTAACCGAAAATTAACCTGTTTTAAAAATTGAAACGGGTCTAGTTTTCATATTATTCTCTGCCCCTAACATAAAGACTAGAACTGAACTAACCTAAGCGTCAAAAATGTAACTGAACTAACCTAAGGGATCTAACCAGGGAAACTAGAACTGAACTAAACTGAACTAACCAGACCTTACCTGAAGTAACAGAAAGTTAACCTGTTCTAAAAATTAAAAAAAAGCGCATTTTATATTATTCTCTACCCCTAACATAAAAGGTAGAACTGAACTAACCTGAGCTAATCTAACCTAAACGTAAAAGTGTAACTGAACCAACCTAACCAGGAATACTAGAACTGGACTAACCTGAACTAACCAGACCTAACCTGAACTAACCGAAACATAACCTGTTTTAAAAATTAAAACGGGTCTGTTTTTCATATTATTCTCTGCCCTTAACATAAAGAGTAGAACTGAACTAACCTAATCAAGTCTAACCTAAACGTCAAAAGTGTAAATGAACTAACCTGAACTTACCTAACCAGGGAAACTAGAACTAAACTAACCAGACATTACCTGAAGTAACAGAAAGTTAACCTGTTCTAAAAATTAAAAAAAAGCGGGCTTTAGCTAAGGATAGCCTGAACTGAACTAAACTGAACTAACCAGACCTTACGTGAAGTAACAAAAAGTTAACCTGTTCTAAAAATAAAAAAAAAGAAGAGCCCGAAAGGGCCCGCCTTTTATTTTATACTCTACCTCTAACATAAGGAGTAGAACTGAACTAACCTGAGCTAGCCTAACTTAAACGTAAATAGTTTAACTGAACTAAATTAACAAGGGAAACTAGAACTGGACTAACTTGAACTAACGAGATCTCACATGAAGTAACAGAAAGTTAACCTGCTCTAAAAATTTAAAAAAGCGCATTTTATATTATTCTCTACCCCTAACATAAAGGGTAGAACTGAACTAACCTGAGCTAACCTAACCTAAACGTAAAAGTGTAACTGAACCAACCTAACCAGGAAAACTAGAACAGGACTAACCTGAACTAACCAGACCTAACCTGAACTAACCGAAACATAACCTGTTTAAAAAATTAAAACGGGTCTAGTTTTCATATTATTCTCTGCCCCTAACATAAAGAGTAGAACTGAACTAACCTAATTTAGTCTAACCTAAACGTCACAAGTGTAAATGAACTAACCTGAACTAACCTGAACTAACCTAACCAGGTAAACTAGAATTGAACTAACCAGACATTACCTGAAGTAACAGAAAGTTAACCTGTTCTAAAAATTAAAAAAAGCGGGCCCTTTCGGGCCCGCTTGTTATATTATTCTCTACCCCTAACATAAAGAGTATAACTGAACTAACCTGAGCTAACCTAACCTAAACGTAAAAGTGTAACTGAACCAACCTAACCAGGAGAACTCGAACTGGACTAACCTGAACTAACCAGACCTAACTGAACTAACCAAAACATAACCTGTTTTAAAAATTAAAACGGGTCTAGTTTTCATATTATTCTCTGCCCCTAACAAAGAGTAGAACTGAACTAACCTAATCTAGTCTAACCTAAACGTCAAAAGTGTAAATGAACTAACCTAAACTAACCTAACCAAGGAAACTAGAACTGAACTAACCAGACATTACATGAAGTAACAGAAAGTTAACCTGTTCTAAAAATTAAAAAAAAAGCGGGCCTTAGCTAAGGGTAACCTGAACTGAACTAAACTGAACTAACCAGACCTTACGTGAAGTAACAAAAAGTTAACTTGTTCTAAAAATTAAAAAAAAAAGAAGAGCCCGAAAGGGCCCGCCTTTTATTTTATTCTCTACCTCTAACATAAGGAGTAGAACTGAACTAACCTGAGCTAGCCTAACCTAAACGTAAATAGTTTAACTGCACTAAATTAACAAGGGAAACTAGAACTGGACTAACCTGAACTAACGAGATCTCACCTGAAGTAACAGAAAGTTAACCTGTTCTAAAAATTTAAAAAAGCGCATTTTATATTATTCTCTACCCCTAACATAAAGGGTAGAACTGAACTAACCTGAGCTAACCTAACCTAAACGTAAAAGTGTAACTGAACCAACCTAACCAGGAAAACTAGAACTGGACTAACCTGAACTAACCAGACCTAACCTGAACTAACCGAAACATAACCTGTTTAAAAAATTAAAACGGGTCTAGTTTTCATATTATTCTCTGCCCCTAACATAAAGAGTAGAACTGAACTAACCTAATTTAGTCTAACCTAAACGTCAAAAGTGTAAATGAACTAACCTTAACTAACCTGAACTAACCTAATCAGGTAAACTAGAACTGAACTAACCAGACATTACCTGAAGTAACAGAAAGTTAACCTGTTCTAAAAATTAAAAAAAGCGGGCCCTTTCGGGCCCGCTTGTTATATTATTCTCTACCCCTAACATAAAGAGTATAACTGAACTAACCTGAGCTAACCTAACCTAAACGTAAAAGTGTAACTGAACCAACCTAACCAGGAAAACTCGAACTGGACTAACCTGAACTAACCAGACCTAACTGAACTAACCAAAACATAACCTGTTTTAAAAATTAAAACGGGTGTAGTTTTCATATTATTCTCTGCCCCTAACATAAAGAGTAGAACTGAACTAACCTAATCTAGTCTAACCTAAACGTCAAAAGTGTAAATGAACTAACCTAAACTAACCTAACCAAGGAAACTAGAACTGAACTAACCAGACATTACATGAAGTAACAGAAAGTTAACCTGTTCTAAAAATTAAAAAAAAAGCGGGCCTTAGCTAAGGGTAACCTGAACTGAACTAAACTGAACTAACCAGACCTTACGTGAAGTAACAAAAAGTTAACTTGTTCTAAAAATTAAAAAAAAAAAGAAGAGCCCGAAGGGCCCGCCTTTTATTTTATTCTCTACCTCTAACATAAGGAGTAGAACTGAACTAACCTGAGCTAGCCTAACCTAAACGTAAAAGTGTAACTGAACCAACCTAACCAGGAAAACTAGTACTGGACTAACCTGAACTAACCAGACCTAACCTGAACTAACCGAAACATAACCTGTTTAAAAAATTAAAACGGGTCTAGTTTTCATATTATTCTCTGCCCCTAACAAAAAGAGTAGAACTGAACTAACCTAATTTAGTCTAACCTAAACGTCAAAAGTGTAAATGAACTAACCTGAACTAACCTGAACTAACGTAACCAGGTAAACTAGAACTGAACTAACCAGACATTACCTGAAGTAACAGAAAGTTAACCTGTTCTAAAAATTAAAAAAAAGCGGGCCCTTTCGGGTACCCATTCTCTACCCCTAACATAAAGAGTATAACTGAACTAACCTGAGCTAACCTAACCTAAACGTAAAAGTGTAACTGAACCAACCTAACCAGGAAAACTCGAACTGGACTAACCTGAACTAACCAGACCTAACCTGAACTAACCAAAACATAACCTGTTTTAAAAATTAAAACGGGTCTAGTTTTCATATTATTCTCTGCCCCTAACATAAAGAGTAGAACTGAACTAACCTAATCTAGTCTAACCTAAACGTCAAAAGTGTAAATGAATTAACCTGAACTAACCTAACCAAGGAAACTAGAACTGAACTAACCAGACATTACATGAAGTAACAGAAAGTTAACCTGTTCTAAAAATTAAAAAAAAAGCGGGCCTTAGCTAAGGGTAACCTGAACTAAACTAAACTGAACTAACCAGACCTTACGTGAAGTAACAAAAAGTTAACCTGTTCTAAAAATTAAAAAAAAAAAGAAGAGCCCGAAAGGGCCCGCCTTTTATTTTATTCTCTACCTCTAACATAAGGAGTAGAACTGAACTAACCTGAGCTAGCCTAACCTAAACGTAAATAGTTTAACTGAACTAAACTAACAAGGGAAACTAGAACTGGACTAACCTGAACTAACGAGATCTCACCTGAAGTAACAGAAAGTTAACCTGTTCTAAAAATTTTAAAAAGCGCATTTTATATTATTCTCTACCCCTAACATAAAGGGTAGAACTGGACTAACCTGAACTAACCAGACCTAACCTGAACTAACCGAAACATAACCTGTTTTAAAAATTAAAACGGGTCTAGTTTTCATATTATTCTCTGCCCCTAACATAAAGAGTAGAACTGAACTAACCTAATCTAGTCTAACCTACACTAACCTAAACGTCAAAAGTGTAAATGAACTAACCTGAACTAACCTAACCAAGGAAACTAGAACTGAACTAACCAGACATTACCTGAAATAACAGAAAGTTAACCTGTTCTAAAAATTTAAAAAAAAGCGGGCCTTAGCTAAGGGTAACCTGAACTGAACTAAACAGAACTAACCAGACCTTACGTGAAGTAACAAAAAGTTAACCTGTTCTAAAAATTAAAATAAAATAAGAGCCCGAAAGGGCCCGCCTTTTATTTTATTCTTTACCTCTAACATAGGGAGTAGAATTGAACTAACCTGAGCTAGCCTAACCTAAACGTAAATTGTTTAACTGAACTAAACTAACAAGGGAAACTAGAACTGGACTAACCTGAACTAACGAGATCTCACCTGAAGTAACAGAAAGTTAACCTGTTCTAAAAATTTTAAAAAGCGCATTTTATATTATTCTCTACCCCTAATATAAAGGGTAGAACTGAACTAACCTGAGCTAACCTAACCTAAACGTAAAAGTGTAACTGAACCAACCTAACCAGGAAAACTCGAACTGGACTAACCTGAACTAACCAGACCTAACCTGAACTAACCGAAACATAACCTGTTTAAAAAATTAAAACGGGTCTAGTTTTCATATTATTCTCTGCCCCTAACATAAAGAGTAGAACTGAACTACCCTAATCTAGTCTAACCTAAACGTCAAAAGTGTAAATGAACTAACCTGAACTAACCTAACCAGGTAAACTATAACTGAACTAACCAGACATTACCTGAAGTAACAGAAAGTTAACCTGTTCTAAAAATTATAAAAAATTATTTTATATTATTCTCTACCCCTAACATAAAGAGTAGAACTGAACTAACCTGAGCTAACCTAACCTAAACGCAAAAAGTGTAACTGAACTAAACTAACAAGGGAAACTAGAACTGGACTAACCTGAACTAACGAGACCTCACCTGAAGTAACAGAAAGTTAACCTGTTCTAAAAATTTTTAAACAGCGCATTTTATAGAGGGTGTTTAACATAAAACATGATCTAGTTGTCTGTAAAATGTCAAAAGAAAAGGATCGAGAAACAAAAGTCAGAAAAGGATGGAGAAACAAAAGTCCATTTATTTTGATTATGTCATCCTTTTATGTCAAAATTTCATAGCCTGTTAGATGAAGTTTTATAATGAACACTCCGTATTATTCTCTACCCCTAACATAAAGGGTAGAACCAACTAGAACTAACCTAACCAGGAAAACTAGAACTGAACTAACTAGGCTAGCTTACGTAAAATGTGTAAATGAAAATTAGAATTGGACTAACCTGAACTGACCAGACCTAACCTGAACCAACCGAAGTTAACCTGATAAAAAAAAATAAATTAAATTTTAAGTTTCAATATTATTCATATTTTCAAGAAAAAGACTTTGCAACACTGCCTTTAAAAACGTCAACAAACTTCATCTTTTATAAACTACCTGCCAACTTCATTAATCATTCGACTAGCAACTAATACAATGCAAAATTTGTAAGTTAAATAAAAATTTGAATTTATGAGACGTTTGGAACTTAAGTTATATCATACAAATCGAAAAACCATGAATTTTATAAATGTAATGTGTGTTATGGCTACAAAAGAAGATCGAAGCAACTTCCAAATATGAGTAATGTATTTCCATACCTTCATTTTTGTATTTTTTTCTTACAAAACTCGACCATCCAAGATTTTTTTTACTTATATCTGCTAATCTTAACATCAGCTTTCTAATGATATCAAAATTAAGGCAAAAATCGAGACGACATTTTGTTTACAATCACCATTTGGGTATATTATTGAGTATCAATTTGTCAGTTTTACAGTCTTCATAAACAGTGTATGAAATTAAGTAGAGTAAAAATTGACGCTTCTGCTACAAAATCCTCATATTTAAATACTTGTAATATGCTAAGCTATAGAAATATGAGTACTTTAACTTACCTCTCAGGATTTTTAGGAAAGTGAAAAACACTTGTTACAGTTCCAGAGAAAGAGCAGTGTCTAAAAGCACAACGCGAATATTTTCGCTTCAGTTTAGTAGGTTCTGAAGCCATATCCTTCATCGAAAGAAACACTAGAAATTACATCCGGTTGTTTACTATTTAAATTGTTTATTAAAACATAATCCTGTAAATCGCATTCTAAAAAACACAAAACACAGAGAAATTGCTTATTTAGCAAGGCAATGTCATTGATGACAACTGCCGTCAGTTGCAGAATGCATGCCGGACTAAAGAGTATATTGTTTATTCAATCTGTTCCCGAGGTTTTGAACAAAAAGCGGTGTTTTTTCTCAGTGTAATTACTAGTAAAAGTGGGCGTGTTCTAATGCATTCCATGTCACGAAATTTACGGACATGAAAATAGCCAGGTTTCGCTTCTGTATGAGATAAATAATAACATGCCTATTCTGTGACACTACCAGCTAGCTCGGCAAATGGGTAGAGTGGTAGGAGTAATTGTAGCATTTATATATCGACCCGGTCGTCGAAATCACCTTTACTTCTTATTCTGTATATGAAAATAACTGACAAATGATAAAGACTGTACTGGGCGCTTATTCTATAGGAAAGAGAGAAAGTGAAAGAGAAAATTTTGACAACATTGGTTGGTCAAAAAATTCTTTTGACGAATTTCATTGGCCAGCAATTCTCACTTTCACTTTCACTCTTTACTATAGAATAAGCGTCCAGAAGGAATGACAAGGGAATTAATGGCATTAAACATAGAGGATTTATCAATGTAGGGGTCTTTATTTACATTTTTCAATATTGGCGTGATAAACAAACCCTCCATACAGTGTTTCCAGGATTACTTTGCTAGTAAATTGGCACATCCTTTTTTTGGATGATATGTTGCGAATCTTTACACCACGAGAGTACTATAATATCGATTGGTGTCCAAATAATTTTTGAATGGTGATTAATAAAACACTTAGTTCAACGATTAAAGGAAAAAAAAGTTTAAGATGGCCTTTTTTCAGGATAACATAGGATTTAAGAAGGATAACTGGTCACAATCGGCAACATTACAGAATCCTGTGACACGTGGTTTATGTCAGTTTATGACAATTATTTCGTGGATTCTTTTTCTGGTTCCCTGAATGTTTTAAAAATTTTCTGCCGACTTTTTCGCTTTTAGCAATCGTTTCTGTGTTTTAATTTGTTTGTTAGCCATTGTTTAATAATGATTTATTTGTTGAATATTAAGAACATCGACAGTAATTTGCAAAAATCGTGTAATAATATTAAGGACTGCACTTCTCCGCTGCTCGCCTACAAGTGGCGTTCAGGTCTTCTTGCCGCCCCGGCCCGGCACGTTCGTCCCCCTTCCGCGCTTCCCTTTCCGGCGGTGTTGCCGATGCAACATGCCCCCCACCTTGAACAGCTTGGCTTTCAACATCATCCAGTGGTAAGGGACAAATGCGCTGACATGCTCTTCTTACAACTCCTGAGCTGGTTCGAACTGATACCACTCTGGTCACTCCATCGTTGCCCGGATGCAAGGCCTCGATTCTTCCTAGTTTCCATCGCATAGGAGGGAGATTGTCGTCCTTGATTAGAACCATCGAACCGACCTTGGGTTGCTCACAGTTCTTCCTCCATTTTGTTCGTTGCTGGACCTCGGACACATATTCTTTCGACCACCGGGACCATAGATTTTGCCTCATCTGTTCAAGCATCTGGTAGCGAGAAAGTCTTCCAGTTGGCAGCTCCATGATGTTAGGTTCGGGAGTAGTTAATAAACTCTTTCCGACGAGAAAATGGGCGGGCGTTAGAGGAGTCAGGTCATTAGGATCAGTTGTTAAGGGTGAGATAGGACGGGAATTTAAGATCGCCTCGGTTTGGGTCAATACGGTGTACATTTCTTCGAAAGTTAACTTATTATTCCCTATTACGCGTTTCATATGAAATTTACTTGATTTTATTCCCGCCTCCCACAATCCCCCGAAATGAGGGGAGTTTGGAGGTATAAATCTCCAATCAATGCCTTCATTTGCACAAGAACCCACTATATGATCCTTTTCTTTATTCAAAAAGTTCGAAAAATCGCGTAGTTCCGCCTGGGCACCTACAAAATTGGTCCCGTTGTCAGAATAAACTAGCGCCGGCTTGCCCCTTCTGCTTATAAATCGTTTTAGAGCCAGCAAGAAGGCATCAGTAGTAAGGTCGGATACCAACTCCAAATGAACTGCCTTTACGGCAAAACAAACGAATAGCGCTAAATAACATTTGTGAGTCTGGGAACCCCTTCCCTTTCTATCTTTAATATAAAACGGACCAGCATAGTCCACGCCGCATACATTGAACACAAGACCACCCTCTAGACGTCTCTTTGGAAGATCACCCATCAATGGAGTGATTGGTTCTGGATTTTGTCTAAAGCAAGTTACGCACTTTCTTACAGTAGCCTTTGCCAAATTTCGCCCTGATATAGGCCACAAGCTTTCCCGCACATTTGCAAGCAAAAGTTGAGGTCCAGCATGAAGCATTGCTTTGTGCTCGTTCTCGAAAATACGTTTGCACAAAGAATGTTTAGCCTCTATTATAATTGGATACTTTTTATCAAAACCAAAATCAGAATTTTTCAAGCGACCCCTCACTCTTAGTAATCCGGAGTCATCCAAAAATGGATTCAAATTAAAAAGTTTACTGCTCTTTGGGACACCCTGACCACTTGAAATAATTTTTATTTCATATAAAAAAGATTCACGCTGTGACTGCTTCAAGAGGATTTCGAAAGCCTCCTTAAGTTCTTTTAGTGATAGAATGCCCACTCTTTTACTCTTAGGATTTTTTAAATTATGTATAAATCTAAGAGCGTAAGCGGTAGAATATTTTAGCCGAGATAAAGATGAAACTCTGTCAAAATTTATCACATTACTCGGGACGTGCGTTACAAAAGACTGCATTTTCATTTCGGGTAAATCTTTGGGGGTAAACTCAGAAACGGGCCACTCCCTATCTTCTTCCGCTAACCATTCGGGACCATTCCACCATAAACTAGATGCCTTTAGCCTTTCTGGTGATAATCCGCGTGATAAAATATCAGCTGGATTGCAAACTGTGGGAACGTGACGCCAAACTCGATTTTGTGTCAATTCTTGTATCTCCGATACTCTATTGGCCACAAAAACTTGTAGCTGCCTTGGTGAGGTGTTTAGCCATCCGAGTACTATGGTGGAATCAGTCCAAAACACGATGTCACTGATTTCCTGTCTAAGTGAACAAGTTACCTTTTTGGCAAGACGAGCAGACAGCAAAGCGCCGCATAGCTCCAACCTAGGAATTGAAATGGTCTTTAGAGGAGCCACTTTAGTTTTTGAACAAAGTAAGTGCACGTACGCCCTGTTATTTTGATCTATGGAACGGATATAAATGCAGGTGCCGTAAGCTTGCTCACTAGCGTCTGAGAAACAATGGATTTCTATACGCTTAGGGCTCTTACATAAAGCATGACGCTTAATCTCAATAGCCTTTAGGGCAAGGACTTCATCCCTAAATTTTAACCAAGCAGTATGTACTGTGGAGGACACCGATTCGTCCCAAGCCAACTTTTCTAACCAAAGCCGCTGCAATAATATTTTTGCGGATATTATACAGGGGCTCAAAAGTCCTAAAGGATCAAATATTTTTCCTATAGAAGAAAGTATAACGCGCTTTGTGACTCTATTTTTTACCCAACTCGAATTATCATTTTTATAATTCAAAGTATCGTTTTTGCTGTTCCAGGTTATTCCCAAAACCTTATTACTTTCGCTTGTACCTATCGGTATGACGTTGTCTGTGGTTTCCGATCTTGAAGTTATAAGCTTTACCGTTTCTGGAAAATTGGAATGCCATTTTCGAAGTTCGAACCCGGCTGTTCGCAATATTTTTGAGATTTCTAAGCCTAATTCAGTGGCGCTTTCGATTGAACTAGCCCCGCATAAAAGGTCATCCACGTAAAAGTCATTTTTTATTATTTCGGCCGCTTCAGGATGGGAATTTTGAAAATCTATCGCAAGTTGAATCAGACACCTTATAGCTAAGAAGGCCGCACTGCTGGTACCGTACGTAACGGTTTGCAGTTCGTATGTGCTAAGTGTATCTGCAGGGTCAAATCTCCAAATAATTCTTTGCAGCGGACGTTGTTCTGGCTTAATCAATACCTGCCGATACATTTTTGCTATATCTGCGGTTAGTACAACGTCATATGTTCGAAACCTCAAAAGAATGGACTCCAGGTCGTTCTGGATTGTAGGCCCTACCATCTGTAAATCATTCAGAGATATGCCCGTTTCTGTGGCGGCACTACAATCAAAAACCACTCTAAGACGCGTAGTCAAACTTTCTTCGCGACAAACCCCATGGTGAGGCATGTAATATGATGTTAATGCGTTACCATTTTCTGAGATTCTTCGCATATGACCCAAAGTTTCATATTCCCGCATAAAGTTTACGTACTCCGCTTTGTGAATAGGATTACGATTCAATTTCTTTTCTAAGGACAAAAATCGTTTTACAGCTTGTTCTCTTGAATCACCTAACCTGTCTAAACTATCTTTAAATGGTATGGAAACCACGAATCGGCCGTCAATGTTACGTGTAGTATTTTCCCTAAAATGTTGTTCGCATAATTGTTCTTCTTTTGATAAGTGATTGTTTTGAAACGAACACTCTTCAAGCTCCCAGAATTTTACTAATTGTTCCTGTATGTCTAGGTTTTTATTAAAATTACAGTGAACAATATCGTTCGTTAATTGTGCAGAAATGGGCCCTGACACTAACCATCCGAATACGGACTTTTGCAAAACCGGCATGTTTGGTCCTAATTTAATTCGACCTATAGATATGAGATCCCAAAATAAGTTGGCGCCTATTAGAACATCAACCGGACCCGGCTTTGAAAATGACGGATCTGCCAGTACCACATTTGGTGGAATTTTTAAATGATCAACGTTTATTGGGAAAGTTGGAAGATTACCCGAAATATTTTCAATCAAATAACAGGTTACCTTTGCGCGGTAAGTGCCGTGTTGTGATTGCAAATCCAAATCACATTTGTGTTTTATTTGTGACTTGCCTTGATTTATACCGACAATACTGATACAGGCATCTCTTATGGGCAGTCTTAGTTTTTTGCATAAATCGATTGTTATAAAGCTGGATTGAGAAGCAGAATCTAAAATGGCTCGAACCGTATGCGCCTCTCGATTTTGATCTTCAATTTGTACTAAAGCTGTCGACAATAAAACAGTATTATTATTGTTTGTTTGATGACTTGTGAGCGCCGTGGATTTTGTATCTACCGTCTTGCTATTATCCACTTGAACACTTTGTGTAAGGTCTGGATGCGAAACCCTAGGCATGTGTAATAAGGTATTATGGCGCGCATTGCATCTCCTACAGTTTGTTAGCCGACAAACAGAGCTTTGATGACCATAACGTAAGCAATTTAAACATAGTTTAAGTTCTTTTACCCGATCGAACCTATCATTTACGGCTAATTTTAAAAATTCTTCACAATTTCGTATATAGTGTTTATTTGACTTACAAAATGCACAATTTACGTTTAATTTAGAATTTTCATTTCGATTCCTATCATGATTCGCGTTTTGATTTAACTGCTCGGTTAACAAAGTGCGCATTGTGTCGTTTCTGTTTCCTTTATTAGGAGCCTTGTCGTTTTTTAGTTCTAATGTTTCTAATAAGTCCGCCTTTGATTTCATAAACGTTCTAAAGTCATCGAGAGTAGGGATAGAAATTTTCGAAATATACTCTTCCCAGTCACGTGCGGTGGAATTATCTAGTTTAGAACTAACGATGTATATTATCAGTGTGTCCCAATGATCAGCAGGCTCCTTCAATTGTTTTAAAGCCTTTAAATGTTTAGAAACCGTGTCAATTACATTTCGAAGAGCCTTTGAAGAAGCTTTTGATATGTTTTCGATGCCAAAAAGCGATTTGATATGATTTTGAACTAAAAGCCTAGTGTTATTATATCTTTCATTCAAAAGGTCCCAAGCGACTGAGTAATTATCCGCAGAGAACTCCAGAGAAGCGATAACCTCAGCGGCGTTTCCGGACAGTGCTAATTTTAAATAGTGGTACCTTTGAATGTTGTTTAACGAACCATTCGCATTTATCAAGGATTCAAAGGTTTCCCGAAACTCCAACCAATCCTCGTAGTTGCCCCGGAATTTTGGAACTTCTAACGGTGGCAGCTTGGCGCCAGACTGCAAAGGAACACTTTGTGTGTGTGCACCCGATGCTTGACTAGAACTATGTTTTGTCAAAATCAACTTAGCGACTGATATTGTGTCATAATAATGTTTTGAGAAATTATCACGCTCCAAATATTCGCTCTGCAAATCTGCGTCACCAACTTCCAGCTCTATTTCCGTTTGCACGCTATTAAATTCATCAATCAAGTCTTCACACTGAGGTAAACGCGTAACTACATTAAAATAATCGATTTCGTCCAAACTACCCTTATTTCGCATATCGTTTACGAATTTGGAAAATATCGTAAGTTTCGTCTTAATTGACCCTCGCTTTCGCCTAAGTTTCCTAACCTCTTCATCATTCGGCATTTTATAATTATTTAATGTTTTAACGTATTAACAAGAAACAACGCATGAACGAATGCTAACGTATGTATATCGTACACCGTACCGATCAACCCGTGTCGTCTCGAAAGGAAATTGTGGATAAAAGGACTTACCCAGCAATATTTGTGTGGCGAGCAGCCCTACACTACCCCGATCACTATCAGTCTGCGAAGGACCATGTTTAATAATAATTTATTTGTTGAATATTAAGAACATCGACAGTAATTTGCAAAAATCGTGTAATAATATTAAGGACTGCACTTCTCCGCTGCTCGCCTACAAGTGGCGTTCAGGTCTTCTTGCCGCCCCGGCCCGGCACGTTCGTCCCCCTTCCGCGCTTCCCTTTCCGGCGGTGTTGCCGATGCAACAGCCATGGTGAAACAATGTTTTGTGTGTAAAACTTGGGATTATAAAAATAAATCTAGGAAATTATCTTTTCACAGGTAAGCTCATTTGTGTTTTGTGGTTATGTTGTTACTCTGCTCTTGACCAATGTTAGCCATTAGCGTCGTTTGTAGTTTTATTCTATTATTAATCTTTACTCTAAAAGAACTCAATAAATGGGTATAGTAGATGTGTATAAAAAATCATGTAAATATAAAAATATTTGAATGTTTTGGTCTGTATATAAATGCAGACGAATGCTGCGTAAGAATCGTATACTTATTTCCTTGAAAAATAATACGCCTATAATATGTTCCAGTTTTTTTTGCATCTCGTTAGCCTTGGAAATTTGACATATTTCACCCAGTATATATAACGGACACTGACAGTGATTGATAAATGGGTTTAAGGTTATGGATATTGTTTAATCTTAAGCAACTAATTTATTCATAGTTATTAACTCTTGCGATAACTAATTTATGTAATTTTAACGGTTAATTTAATTATTGAACTTTGAGGGTTATTAGCAATAAATGAATATAACAGACTTTTCTTAAATTTTCGCTACTTTTCATTCAATTCCAAAACTCTAAGTTTATTGTCGTTTATCATCGTATAATATACATTAAGGTAGTAAAATTCGTGAGCCTATTTCTTTTTACGTATATTGAGCGTTCCAAAAAGTGAGTTTTTACCAGTTTTACAATTTACCATGAGGTATCAACATTATTTACATAATATAGCTATATTATGTTCAACAGTATCATTCTGATAAAAAAATAAAGAAACTACGATAATTTATTCTGTAATTATTATTGTAAGTAGTAAAGCAATGATTAAATCAGCAGTTATTTCCCATAGTGATACATTTTAGTCGTCTCTATTCAGTTCTTCAAGATTGTTAGATTTTTTTTATGTCTACCTATTATTGGTGTCTCATAGTCTGCTTCATCGTTGTCGAGGGCTTGTTCTTATATAATGTTTTGTACAGTTCCAGTAGGTACTCACCTAAAAATATATAACATGTAAAAGTATATTGAAAACCCATCTATTTAATAAATTGTATTCCATAATTTTTTTTATCTTAAACTGGAAGTGCTACTAAATATTTTTGTCTTTACCAAAGCAACCAGAATATGCACTATTTTTTTTACATTTGGTAGAGTAGTTTTTGGAACTCTATACAATTTGTTATTTGCAAAACTAAGATTCCAGTATTTAATAGCGCAGTGGCACTGAGTGAACGTGATGATGTCTTTTGTAAACCCAAGCGAAATATATACTCGCATAGGTATGAAAAATTAGACTTTTGCAAAATAATTAATGAGTACCCGGTAATAAGTAATTTGCTTACAGGTCATGTATGAAAGCGCTTTTTCGCACCCCCCTATACGGGGCAATTTAAATTTGAATGGCTTTTTGGTGCTAGTGTTAGTGGCCTTCTATTCCAGGAAATCTTCTGGAAGTGACGCGCTTTGCAGCGAATCATCGCGGGTCAGGAGACTTTCAGCTTTTCTGGATGAGCATCTACTACCACTTAAAATGTCTTCTTCTATAATTTTTCCTTTTCGCCTGGCGCACTTTTTGTAATGTTTGCGTCTCAAGGTTTCAAGCCTGACATTCAGCTCTTCAACAGGTGGCAGCTGGAAGGTGAATTTATGCGAGGGCCGAGGAGCTGAGATAACTGACATGTGAACTGTAGAATTGTCGGGTAGACGTTTTTGCGTGTCGGGGGTACTGGTATCTACCTAGGTTATTTTGCTTTGCACATTCTGGTTAATAAAATTATTATAATTGCATTTCTCTATCCTATATTAAGTAAAACTACAAAAAGCAATTAACTATAGTACATAATACTTTTATACTTAAATCATTATTAACAGCTTATGAATGAAGACATTTAGTAGTATTTCCAGTCTTCAAATAGGTCTTAGAGCCAATACAAGAAAAAATTAGACGTCTCTGCGTACCTACCTCAAAAATATTGCAAATCTTTTTTTGGAAAGCATTTTTTTATAAATAATCGAATTTTCTTGTCGATTTTTTTCGGCATTTTGGAATTCTTTTACTCTTTAATCCACTTAAAACGTTGATACACGTATTGAAAATTGACAACGACTCAACTGCAATTTGACAAAATCTTAAAGCTTATTGGAGACAATTGCGGCTAAAAATACCAGTTAGTAATTAGTTTGACTGTATTGGTTAAAAAAAACATGTCAAGCGATCTTATTGGCCGGCTTTCAAATTGCCGATTTTAGTCATCACCATCCAATTTTGTATTTACCGTATCTGTTTTGACTACAAGTAAACGACAATTGCCGTCGATGTTATACAGGGTAAATTCCATGGCAATGTAAGATGCAGAAAATAATGGAATATGGTATATGTTTGCTTATGTCATCTGGAGATGTGTCCTTGGAGATTCAAATTGTGCCATATTGTTTTTAGCAATATTGGCAATTTTCTGCTTCCCCTCTACCCGAGCAACCCGCAAGTCTCCAAGTATGCGGTTTGTATTTCATGCCAAGTAAACAAATGCCAATTTATGATTAACTCGCAGCGTCTATTTATTTACTCCATTGTCAATGGCATTAAACAAATGGGGAATGCCAAATGTCAATATATACTATGGTAATTGAAGGAGGTAATAATTTACAACAAAACAGTTTAACAAAAAGGCCTGAATTGGCTGATTTTAAAATTTCACCGAAAAAAAACGAAATGTGATTCACAATGGCTTTAAGCCCACCAAAATAAATGTGAGTCAGGTAACAGAAGCAGATAGAATAGTATAGACAAGGTGGTTAAGTTGAAACTGTGTTAATACCCTCGGCCTATAGTGCTATATGCTTCATTTTGCAAGTCTGAATTTTTAACTAAGGTAATTTTTACTTAAATTTTAGCAAATTTTAGTACTAATTACTGGTACGTTTTCCGAAAAAAATTAAAAAAATTAAAGAGAAAAATTCCTATCTCGGCAAGACTGAACTCTTTAGATGACGACCTACAACGAATAATAGCTATTTATGTAACCAGTTACGAAAAGTCCGATTTTGTGTAACGAATGAATGTTTGCGGGACGAGCACAGCGAGTTCCCGCAATTTGAATGAGATACACAAAAAAGGTTTTTCGTCACGTGTTTCATACAAGATTTTTTCTAATTGTGACTACAAATACCTACTTAGAGAGAGAATTATTATTATTAAACTTCAATATTTACTTTTAAACCACTTTGTATCTACTTAATACCGTAAAACTATAGCAACGGTGTGCCACAGCCGAAACCTGCAACTGGTGGTGACACCAACTTTTCATCACTAGTTACGAAAGAGTTTACTTTTCGTAACTAGTTACGAAAAGTAGGACGTTACGTCACTGTCATCAGTATTGAAAAGTGCCACTTTATATGTCAAAATTAGAAAAAAATATGTATTCTATTCTCCTATATTATAAAAAAAATTTTACTAAGGTGACATATCTAATAGGATTCCAAGAATTTTCTTTAGAACTCATTATTGTTTAATACGCAAATTCTATGTGGAATATGATTACTCTGTTCTTAGTAGTTTTTCGCAAAAACTGAAGCTATGCCAATACGCCTGCCTCAAAAGAAATAGTAGATTATGTCACTAGGAGTAAAAGTGGGTCTTTTTGTGCTGAGCCCAGAGATTGACGGCCGAAGCGAAGCTGAGGCCTGCAACTGGGCGAAGCACAAAAAGACCTTTTACTCCGCGTAACATATACTATTTTTTTTCAAGCATGCAGGAAAGTCTATTTCAGAGTGATTCAGTGTTGCAATTTTCTTTCATCCTCTTTAAGCAGGTCTAGGTAGTTACCCAATTAGTGGTGTATATAAATAGAATGTGTTAGAACGGTGGTGTTCAATGTTCAATGGTTTTGATGGTATTAAATCATAACCAATGGTTAAGATGGTTGAGGTAAATTATGGTAAACTAAAAATTTATAGCATTATTATTAATACTAAATTAATAAAAATGACATTGACAGATAAATATGATGACAACTAACGACATTTAACAGAATTCGAGAACCTATGCGATTTCGACTAAAAACGGTTTCGGGTGGTGCTGTCGAGCGCTCTGAGAGTATTCCTATCCTTTGTTTTTTCAACAAGAATGTAAAGATGGCAATAAGATGGTTTATATATGCGCCACCATGACAATAGCGGTGACATTTGACTTTACTTTTACTGCCTAGGACTTTTTTGTTCCTTTTTTTGGTCTCTTTAGGCCACTTTAGGTGTGCGTATGGAGAGAACAAATGACGTACTTTTAGTCCGTTTGATAAAAAAAGCTATTTATGTAACCAGTTACGAAAAGTCCAATTCTGTGTAACAAATTAATGTTTCGCAATTTGAATGAGATACACAAAAAAGGCTTTTTGTCACGTGTTTCATACAAGATTTTTTCTAATTTTGACTACAAATACCTACTTAGAGAGAGAGTTACTATTATTATTAAAATATGGTGAGTGTCTCGACCGGAGAATTTACAAAGAAGCAAGTTTCTCGGGTAATCGGTCATCAATGTCTGCCGGTGCATGTTGGACGATACATTCAAAGTTAGTTAAAATTCGCTTGCACGACACATCCTTCTTTGTGGGTGCTACTCCAAACTTAGAACCTAATGCTAGAAAATGCATGATGCTATTTGGGACAGCAACCCCCGTCAAGTTCCTAATCCAATTGGTCTTAGTTGGTATATTGCATAATGGATGCTTGCTTTTTAGCTTAATGAACTTTTGGGTGTTGCTATCCCTTAACATCACAAAACGTCTCTCATTACTCATCTTCTGTCTTCTGCAATACTCCGTTAGAGTGTGGCTGTTGATAGTGTTGGACAGTTGAATGTGTGTTTCCTTGATTTCTTTTTCCACTTGTTTGAGGTTGTTTATGGTGACCTAGATCTCTGAGGTGACCGATTACCCGAGAAACTTGCTTCTTTATTATTATTAAACTTCAATATTTACTTTTAAACCACTTTGTATCTACTTAATACCGTAAAACTGTAGCAACGGTGTGCCACAACCGAAACCTGAAACTGGTGGTGACACGAACTTTTCTTCACCAGTTACGAAAGATTTTACTTTTCGTAACTAGTTACGAAAAATAGGACGTTACGTCACTGTCATCAGTATTGAAAGTGCCACTTTCACCATATTTGCCTTCGGTTTGCGCGCTCAACCATGGCACGAGATAAAAAGTGTGTGTTTCTTTTTTTATTTTATATGACCTTAAAAGTAGCCTACTCTAGCAAATTTGCGACAACGAAAATAACTACAGAAACAAAGCAAATAAATGCATAGTAGTTCTTACCTAATTTTTAGATAGACCGGGACCATATCTTGCCACTCAATTAAGCGAACCTCGCAACTCAGGCGAAAGGACTTATGGGAATAAAAGGGTGCTTTTGCCCTTCTCTTTAAGACTAACGACGCTTCTTCTCGACCCCTCTTCACCAATTCCACAAAAACGACACTTTTGCCGAGACCCCAAGCTAAAGACTAGCTCCTTAATGTACTTTTAAACAGTGGGCCTGATGGTGGTCGTTCGTCCTTCCGGCGTAATGTCGATCTCCGACCAGCCCCAACGCGGCTCTCCGCACCGACTCCTCGTGAGGCCCCCCAAAACCCGACTTTCTACGTGAGACCCCAAACTAACACTTCTTTTTCTACTTTTAAACTGTGGGCTGGTATCTGATGGTGGTTGTTCGTCCTTCCGGCGTAATGTCCGACCAGCCCCAACGCGGCTCACCGCACCGACTCCTTGTGACTCCCCCCAAATCCGGATTCCCTTCGAGAGCACCCAGACTAACACTTTTTTTTCTACTTTTGAACAATGGGCGGGTAATGTCGACTTCTGACCATGTCGAAGAATGATGCAATTTTTATGTCGTTTTGCTTCTTTGTGACAATAGTCTAGTAGCTAATGGTTAACCGTTAAGTGACTGGTTTCAGTGGCGGGATCCCTCAGCGAGTCACTGATTAATAATCAGGAAAGTTAAGGGGACCGCAATAAGTACCACACCAGTCAAAGTTATATCAAAAGACAATGTTAGAAAAATGATGGAACGGACCGACCTGTTGTGCTGTGTAGTGTAATGCAAAAGATCTTAGTCACCTACAATCGCGTCGAGTTAGATTGGACTGGGCACTTTTAATCCATCAGAGGTCCAAGGTGTGTAGTGGTGTTGTATGTGGTGTTGTGTGTAGTGAAGCTTTGTATTTATCTAGCAGAACTATTGGTCGGAGCTGAGAAACCAGCAGCACTGGCCGAACCAATAGTAGTGGCACTAGAGACTAAATGTGATAGTACCCGTTGTAGCACTGCATGTAGGCCTGAAATTGGAACTACCTCAGCAAATTAGCGTACACAACCCATGTATGAAAATTAATTCGAAATAACTAAAAAACCAAAGCTAATTTAATCGATCCGTTTGCATCAGAAAACTACTCCCTTGAGTTCGCAACTTTTATCTCATTTAACCAAACCAATACCTATTGCCGTTTACGAAATCACCATGGTGGCCATTCTTATCATGAACACACGCAGTTAAGTTAGATGAAATTACTTTGGCCATTTCTTGATTGATCTTCGATCCTGTCTGCGTTCATAGTGTTCATTCATTTCCAGATACGAAAAAAAAACCAAATGATTCAAGAGTGAATAAATAATATGTTTTGACAGATAGTGTTTCGTGGTGCGATCAAAGTTGAAAAAAATTCTCCTTGTCTTGCAAATTGCGAAACATTACGTGACTTTCTGGAAAACAGAAGGTACTGCCTTGAATCGAAGTTGGAGTTCGAGGTGAATCTGCAGGTACGATTTATCTTTAAACTCGGTTGATCGAAGTTGGAAACGATTATACTGAAGTTTTTTATTAATATGTAAAAACTTACCAGGTGACACATCTTGCGTTTAAGACGTCTTTTAGACGTGTGTACTTGGTCCAAAAGGCGTCACTTAGGTGAACAATTGTAAATAGGAAAATCTAGAAAAATTCGCAAAGTAGGGATGGTTTTTAATTTTTTTTGTAATGGTCAACTTCTTGTCCTTCTAGACCTCCTTAGTTAGATGACTGAGCACTTTTAATCCTAGCCTTCCAAAGATGTCAGTCTGAGGAAAAAATTACAAAAACCGTTGAATAATGACGACATGCAATTTTACCATGAATTTGCAATAGACATTTTCATAGGGTGGGAATCTATAAGCCTGTTAGAATCCCAAACTTTAGCAGACTTTCCAAAAGTGTGGTTGGTTTTAGATGGTTGCATATGAAATAAAGAGAGAAATATACAATTAACTAATAATCTATTTACAAAAATGAAATGAATGTACGCATCGGTGAATGATCTAAATTTTACTGCTAATCAACGTAGTACTTGTAGCTTCTGAGGTGGTAACGTTAACCAAAGTTCAAACACATACCTGAGTCCTACTTATAAGCACAATGCAGTTGCTGGTATGCAACCGAACGGGTTTCCGGATGCATCTACTTACTACGTACAGTTTTTGGTACTCTAACTATTCGCATAACATCAAGCCTTTAGAAGGTTTTGAAGCCAAATGACCTAAAACCCTCCTTTCTTAGGGATTTGATGGAGGCTGTCAACCTGCTAACAATCTCAAGGTGCTGTAGCACAGAGAGGGGTTTTATACGTGTAAATCACCCGGGAAAGTTAAACTTTGTACGTTGATGAAATTTAACTGACTGGGCAGAGAATGGGGGCAAATATGCCCAGACGTAAGAGAATTCAATTATGACAACTTGAAAAGCTTTTTATGTCAGGAAAAACGTGACGTGACTGGTGAGCAGCTCTCAGGCAGTTACCTGGCTGGTGGTACTATTGTCAGAAGTGGAGATATACCGTTAAAAAAAAATTCCAAAGAAGATGTGGAGGAAAAAATCAGTTGCTAGTTTTGGTCTAGCTCTTATACCGGGCGAGCCACAAAAGTTTTTCTGTGCCACATTTTTTGCTACTGTGGTGTACTTTTCTCACATGTCACCCTGTAGATTCCACATTTTGGCAGTAAAAAATTAAATAATTCAGAGAGGTAGTACACGCATGGGCCCCGAAGCAGACCAAATTTCAAGGACCTAGCTTTGAATTTGAAATTTCGACGAATTCTTAAACTTTAAATTTCAAACTGCCACTTTGAGGTATATTTATGCCGGGACCGTGCATCCAATCGAATGTTTAGGGGATACCTAGGAATGTTTCCTTTTTGCAACTTCGAAACCACTTTTTCGTTGTGACGTCGAGAAATGGTCTTAATTGCTTCCGATTCAGCTGCCATTAACTAGGGTATGGGAAGCATTCGGGACTTGGCTCCGCCCACTGAACGTCAACTGACATCTAAAATTCTCAGAAATGTAAACATTAACTTTAGGGCTTAAGGCTTAAATCAAGAAAAGTCAGCAGAAAAGCGTGGAAAGCTGTAGGGCAGGAAAAAATTTTGACAATTCTAGGAAGATTATTGGCCAAGTGCCCAGTCCTCGAGAACCTTTTCGCAAAGACAGGTGGATTTGAAAGTTTCGTGTCGGATTCATGATGACATCGAGGCCCGACCATGCCAAGACAGTGGCGGTTACAAATTTAAGCAAAAATTTATTTTTTCGATTTTTCGGCAGACATGGGCTGAGTTAATATTTTAATTTAGCATTTTTTCGGCTTTCCCGTAAAAAATCCATGGCGCAATGCTGTTTAAATGGGACAATATTGATTTTGTCATAAATAAAAGATGGAGGCGAAAAAAAATGGCCGCCATAGACAGGGTGATTAAATAATGGTGATATCTCTACAAAGAATAAAGTTAGAGAGCTGAAATTTGGTGCCATTGTTCCTTCGGGAATGGACCCTAAGTTGCTATGGTTCGAAACCTTCCTTAGCGTACCAAATCACAGACGTGTGTTTCTCCTAAGAAAAACGTTGCATAATGCATATTACATGGGATAATGCACATTACAGATTACGTCATATTTAGGATACTGTTGAAGTTACATGGTTGAAATTTGCAAATGGTAGGCATCTACGTGGGTGTCATAAAGTGTGATATAGTAGCCGTAGCTGTCATAACTACAGAAGCTGAATAACGTTAATATTTAGAGAACTGGTTATGATACATGGTTCAACTATGGACACTGGGTACCTATGAATGGTAAACTAACTGACATATAGCTAAGTAGCTAGGTTGAGTTGAAAATGAGGTAGAGTTGAAAATCGAATGGTAGATTTTCCTTTGTGGTGAAATTGTTCTAAGGATAAAGCGGATTTTCAGAAAAAAACGTTAAAAAGCCAAAAACTAATTTATTTTTTACACAAAAACAAAAAGTTCTAAAAATCTCATCTCTTCCTAATTTTTTTTTTCTCATCTGTCCTTGCGTGTCTGTCACCAATGTCAACTTTACAAATTCCAAATGTCACTGCCTGTCTGTCAAAAACGTTAACTTCACAAGTTCAAAATGTCACTACACAGAGGCGTACTCTCCTAAAGCATGTTGCATAGGCGGCGCAAAACCAATTTTTTAGTAGGATAAAGTAAAACCCCCCACAGCTTATGCAAAATTCGCTAAAAATTACATTTTTAAAAATCCAAAATGGCCGCGTAAAAAAAAATTGCTTTTATGGCGATAGCTCTGGAACGGGGTTCAGCTAGAAAGCTGAAATTTGGTACGAGGCTACTTTATAGGACGTGCTAGAGGTAGGTAAGGTAAGGGCCGGAACCTCGCCGAGGGTACCAAAGTTTTAATTTTGAAAACGTTTTCAATTTATTGACACTTTTTTGCTACAACTTAGTGATTGTTGCTGAAGGGTCCTGAAACCAAATATATCTGACGTTTCGACTTATTATAATTAGTATTTTACAAATGTGTCACGCCCAAACAATCAATTTTTCGTATATAACTAACAAAATAACTTTAATGAAGACCTTTCGACTGGTACTAATTGTTTAATTTTATCACTTATAGCTTCCGAGATTTTATTTGATTAAATTTTTTATTAATAGAGTTAAAATCAAATTTACCGTTTTATAGCAAAACCATTTATGACAGTAAGAGTTTATTAACGTTTTGCCTAGTTTAATAACAGTCTCATAGGAAGTGAAAAACTATTAAAATTGTATGAAACTTACCTAATTGTTTTATTTTGATCGAACATTATGCAAACTAATTTAACAACCTGGAATGACCAATTGAGCTGGTATTTTGAGTTGTGCATGCTCTATTTATTGCTGCCAATAGCATCGTTATACAATGTTTTAATTTTGAATTTTATAGTAATATAATTAAGTATTAAAATGTCGATAAGAAGTTGAAAAATTACAATTTAGACACCATTTTGAAGGGGAAGGAAGTTACTGAAAATACCAATTTTGCATATTTTCTACATATTTCTGTGCCCTCTTTCATATGAGTATATTTTTGATAAAATCTATGACAATCGAATTCGGCTGAAAATTTCGACGACCTACCCTTTGAAATATTTAAAATTTTCACATTTTGTTGTTTATCTTGGAAACGGTAAGGTTTTTCAATATGCAGGTTAATATTTTGTATAAAGAGGCTATTATAAATATTTAAAAATCATAAAGGAATTTGAAATAAGAGAACTTTCTTAGTGGTCTATCGACGCCACTGGACATTCGGTTATCATCAGAAAAGAGCTGCTAACTTTGGGCTGCCAAACAAAATTGGCTGCCAACTTCACACCGGTGATTTCTGTTATAGATAGTATAGGGCGTCCTAAATAATGATGTAACTCTAATTACCAATATATTTGTTTCGTTCTAATTACCAATATGTGATAAATGGGAACCCTGATATGGGTTCAAAAACTATTAGGTTTGCGAATATGAAATAAAGTCTTTTCGACGTATCGTCACTTAAGCTACTTCTAGGCGTTATCAGGTCTTTTTCATAATTTTACGGTAGTCTGGACTGCATCTGACGGATATTTCCTAAACTATAGCGCTTAGTCAAAACAAAAAAACAAAAAAAATACAAACGAGCACAAAAGCATACCATTAAAACAAGCCAACTCAAGATTTCTGCTGACCAAACTGCAGAACAAAACTCTATCCCAGAGTTCAGATGGTTAATGATATTTCTGTTAAAAATCTATATTCAATAAATAAAAATAATATTAAATTTTCGTTACTATACGCATTAAACCCGACCGTTAGTTTTTCCACTATCAGATAAGCAAGTTAATTTATCGGAAAGATATATATCACTCGCACAGCCAATTTGGAGCGTTCATTGTCACACTATATATTCCTACCCAGCTACAAAGCCTCCAATTTATCAAGAACCCGACACCGAAAATTAATAGACCTTTAATAGTGCTTTGACAAGAGGAGAATCCTTAGTTAAACAGCGTGAAACACATCGGCTTATGCCTGATCGAAGCAGATACAATTGACTTAGATGTAGCCGCACTTTGCTCATAAATTTTAAAACGACTTTCACCCAATTTGCATTGTTCGATACAATTTTTTCCGAGCAATAATGGTATGATTTATAAGCATTTCAGGATCTACAAGGCTCTCGATTTTATCACATAATCGTTAAATTTATGATCCTCGAATAAATCCAATGATTTGTAGAGCCCGAGATAGATTGATTTTCCTGTTAAACCATTTTTTCGGCTACAATATAATGAAAATTCGGTCATAAATATAGCTGAAAATTGAGTTCCTCAATGCATTATTATAACTCGATAGTAGGAACATCATTTATAACTGACGTTAAATGTCGGCCTATAAATTTTGTCACAGGCTATTTATTAAATTTCCATTCCATTGCCGTATAACAAGCTACAGAAAATCAGGTTACAGAACTAAAATTGATCAATGAGAGACGTTTTATTAAATTGGTTTTCTTCAGAAACTTTTGTTAAAACTTAGGTTAAATACTGCTAGGAAAATGAAGATTGTAAACATCTGAATACAAATATACGGTGTTTACATTATATGGAAGTTAAT
This sequence comes from Taphrorychus bicolor, assembly GCA_951812265.1. Lineage (NCBI taxonomy): Eukaryota > Metazoa > Arthropoda > Insecta > Coleoptera > Curculionidae > Taphrorychus > Taphrorychus bicolor. The sequence goes on along the minus strand of OX638300.1, from coordinate 43,846,232 downwards.
CTTCTCTCTAAGCAATTCGATCGGCTTGAGAGGCCGAGTAAACTGAGTTCTGACGTTTATTTGAGTTTCAGTCGACCATACGTAAAGTTCAATTTTGTTTGATTTTCCTGGGAGCACACAGGGTTCATTCGCTTTGAGATAAGAAACATCAAGAGTTGATTTTGTGCTCATATTTAATAAAACCTTTTGGAGCCAGAGATCAAAACGGAACCTCTTCTTTAATTAAATGGTGGAGAGCTCTGCTAATCTCACCGGATTAAATTCAGTTAGTGGCATAGAGTTTCCGACAATCTGTAGATGCAATTATTGATCTTGCCTAATAACGGTAGATAATGAAGTTTGTGTTTGCGATCGTCATCACAATATCCACGCCATTATTAAAAGCAGACACAGGCATAAACGGGTGAGGATATTAATTGATATGGCAGATGTTGCATCGGTTGAGTGTTCTCCTATAAAGTTTCAACAACAATTAGACTGGTTATTGCGTGTATTCTCTAATACCTGGAATATTATTTCAAGCTAGGAAACGGCGGCATGGCGTAATTGAATGGTAGTGTACGAAAGGGGAAATTAGAGATAACACTTGAGTGTGTTTTCCTACAATTTGTTTTCCACCGCTAGATCCAGGGTTAGATCGATTTTCTTCGACGCCTCTTTGTGTGAAAAAATATGTACGTAGTGACTGTTAAGCAGCTAACCTGAAGTTAGGAGATGAATTGAAAGCGTAGGGCCCAGATATTGTTACAATTTACTTGACTCATTAGGAAACTCCTAATTTGCTGACCCATAAGAAATGCATTTATTACCGAAAACTTTGCTGACCCGTTAGAGATTCTAACTGACCAGTATGCAGGGTGACACTTAAGAATGTCCTACACATTGCATGTGAATTTCGTAAAAATCGGGCAGAAAATAACTTAGTAACCGCCCTGAAAATTTTCAAAGTGATAGTTTTTTGCTGACTCGTTAGAAATTCTTGCTGACCTGTACCGTGATAGCTGACACAGTTCTACACATTACGCGTAAATGTCCTAAATATCGGTCAGAAAATAGCTTAAGTACAGCCATGTAAAAACTTTAGTAGATAATCAAAGCGGATTCTAGCCCAATTTCAAGGTCACAGGAACATCCATGAGCCTCTTAGATAACGCCAGACGAGGTTGCTAGACGTTGACCTTGAAAAATCGCTAGAATGAAGATAAGAAAATCAGGCCATCGGAATTTGCTGACGTATTTTATACAAAAAAATCACTTTCAAGAACGCTTAACAATTTAGAGATATCGCCAGTTTTCCTAAAAATCGAGTTTTCTTTGCAGCAATTTGGCATATACGTTTTATCATTTGCCACCCGACTGGTGACAATTTACCTCCGATTCTCCTCTAGGGTACGATAGAAATCACTTCCTAATAGCGCTTAACCATTGCGAGATATCGTCAAAGAAACAAAAAATCGAGTTTTCTCTGTAGTAATTTGACTATCAAATACATCAGCCACCCCACTAGAGTAGTTATCGATTGATCTCTTAATAATTTCTGGCATCCTTCGAGATCAGTTTTGTTCAGTCCTATTGTTCTCGTCGCAAGCTTGAAGCGAGAGCATCATTTTACCTTGACGGGCTGCTGGAAACCATGAAAAAGCGACAAATGCGCCTCTTCTTGGGCGCCGGCTGGCTCAACACCTCTCAATTATCATCCCCATTTACATCATGTTCACCTATTTAAGACTTTAATTCCTGGTTAAATATATCTAGGAAAACCAATATTACAAAGTATCTCCTACACATTGCTTGTGAATTTTGGAAAAATCGGAGAGAAAATAACTTAAGTACAGCCCAGTAAAAACTTTCAAAGTCATATTTTCTTAATGACCCGTTATTACACATTGCGTGTGAATTTTGGAAAAATCGGACAGAAAATACCTTAAGTACAGCCCTGTGAAAACTTTCAAAGTGCAATTTTTGTACTGTCTCTTTACTACCTGTAAAAAGTTTCAAAGTGCTATTTTTGTACTGACCCGTTAGAAATTCTTACTCAACAGTATGCAGTGTAATAGCTGAGACAGTCCTACACATTGCCTGTGAATTTTGGAAAAATCGAACAAAAAATAACTTAAGTACAGCCCTGTAATAACTTTCAAAGTGCAATTTTTGTACTGTATCTTTATACATTTTTGCTCAACAGTATGCACTGTAACAGCTGAGATAGTGCTGCACATTGCGTGTACATTTTGGAAAAAATCGAACAGAAAATAACTTAAGTACAGCCCCGTAAAAACTTTCAAGGTTCTATTTTTGTGCTGTCCCGTTCTAAATTTTTGCTCAACAGTATGCAGTGTAATAGCTGAGACAGTCCTACACATTGCCGGTGAATTTTGGAAAAATCGAACAAAAAATAACTTAAGTACAGCCCTGTAATAACTTTCAAAGTGCAATTTTTGTACTGTCTCTTTATACATTTTTGCTCAACAGTATGCACTGTAACAGCTGAGATAGTGCTGCACATTGCGTGTACATTTTGGAAAAAATCGAACAGAAAATAACTTAAGTACAGCCCCGTAAAAACTTTCAAGGTTCTATTTTTGTGCTGTCCCGTTCTAAATTTTTGCTCAACAGTATGCAGTGTAATAGCTGAGACAGTCCTACACATTGCCGGTGAATTTTGGAAAAATCGAACAAAAAATAACTTAAGTACAGCCCTGTAATAACTTTCAAAGTGCAATTTTTGTACTGTCTCTTTATACATTTTTGCTCAACAGTATGCACTGTAACAGCTGAGATAGTGCTGCACATTGCGTGTACATTTTGGAAAAAATCGAACAGAAAATAACTTAAGTACAGCCCCGTAAAAACTTTCAAGGTTCTATTTTTGTGCTGTCCCGTTCTAAATTTTTGCTCAACAGTATGCAGTGTAATAGCTGAGACAGTCCTACACATTGCCGGTGAATTTTGGAAAAATCGAACAAAAAATAACTTAAGTACAGCCCTGTAATAACTTTCAAAGTGCAATTTTTGTACTGTCTCTTTATACATTTTTGCTCAACAGTATGCACTGTAACAGCTGAGATAGTGCTGCACATTGCGTGTACATTTTGGAAAAAATCGAACAGAAAATAACTTAAGTACAGCCCCGTAAAAACTTTCAAGGTTCTATTTTTATGCTGTCCCGTTCTAAATTTTTGCTCAACAGTATGCAGTGTAATAGCTGAGACAGTCCTACACATTGCATGTAAATTTTGGAAAAATTTAACAAAAAATAACTTAAGTACAGCCCTGTAAAAACCTTCAAAGTGCAATTTTTGTACTGTCTCTTTATAAGTTTTTGCTCATCAGTATGCACTGTAACAGCTGAGATAGTGCTGCACATTGCGTGTACATTTTGGAAAAAATCGAACAGAAAATAACTTAAGTACAGCCCCGTAAAAACTTTCAAGGTTCTATTTTTGTGCTGTCCCGTTCTAAATTTTTGATCAACAGTATGCAGTGTAATAGCTGAGACAGTCCTACACATTGCCGGTGAATTTTGGAAAAATCGAACAAAAAATAACTTAAGTACAGCCCTGTAATAACTTTCAAAGTGCAATTTTTGTACTGTCTCTTTATACATTTTTGCTCAACAGTATGCACTGTAACAGCTGAGATAGTGCTGCACATTGCGTGTACATTTTGGAAAAAATCGAACAGAAAATAACTTAAGTACAGCCCCGTAAAAACTTTCAAGGTTCTATTTTTGTGCTGTCCCGTTCTAAATTTTTGATCAACAGTATGCAGTGTAATAGCTGAGACAGTCCTACACATTGCCGGTGAATTTTGGAAAAATCGAACAAAAAATAACTTAAGTACAGCCCTGTAATAACTTTCAAAGTGCAATTTTTGTACTGTCTCTTTATACATTTTTGCTCAACAGTATGCACTGTAACAGCTGAGATAGTGCTGCACATTGCGTGTACATTTTGGAAAAAATCGAACAGAAAATAACTTAAGTACAGCCCCGTAAAAACTTTCAAGGTTCTATTTTTGTGCTGTCCCGTTCTAAATTTTTGCTCAACAGTATGCAGTGTAATAGCTGAGACAGTCCTACACATTGCCGGTGAATTTTGGAAAAATCGAACAAAAAATAACTTAAGTACAGCCCTGTAATAACTTTCAAAGTGCAATTTTTGTACTGTCTCTTTATAAGTTTTTGCTCATCAGTATGCACTGTAACAGCTGAGATAGTGCTGCACATTGCGTGTACATTTTGGAAAAAATCGAACAGAAAATAACTTAAGTACAGCCCCGTAAAAACTTTCAAGGTTCTATTTTTGTGCTGTCCCGTTCTAAATTTTTGATCAACAGTATGCAGTGTAATAGCTGAGACAGTCCTACACATTGCCGGTGAATTTTGGAAAAATCGAACAAAAAATAACTTAAGTACAGCCCTGTAATAACTTTCAAAGTGCAATTTTTGTACTGTCTCTTTATACATTTTTGCTCAACAGTATGCACTGTAACAGCTGAGATAGTGCTGCACATTGCGTGTACATTTTGGAAAAAATCGAACAGAAAATAACTTAAGTACAGCCCCGTAAAAACTTTCAAGGTTCTATTTTTGTGCTGTCCCGTTCTAAATTTTTGCTCAACAGTATGCAGTGTAATAGCTGAGACAGTCCTACACATTGCCGGTGAATTTTGGAAAAATCGAACAAAAAATAACTTAAGTACAGCCCTGTAATAACTTTCAAAGTGCAATTTTTGTACTGTCTCTTTATACATTTTTGCTCAACAGTATGCATTGTAACAGCTGAGATAGTGCTGCACATTGCGTGTACATTTTGGAAAAAATCGAACAGAAAATAACTTAAGTACAGCCCCGTAAAAACTTTCAAGGTTCTATTTTTGTGTTGTCCCGTTCTAAATTTTTGCTCAACAGTATGCAGTGTAATAGCTGAGACAGTCCTACACATAGCATGTAAATTTTGGAAAAATTTAACAAAAAATAACTTAAGTACAGCCCTGTTAAAACTTTCAAAGTGCAATTTTTGTACTGTCTCTTTATAAGTTTTTGCTCATCAGTATGCACTGTAACAGCTGAGATAGTGCTGCACATTGCGTGTACATTTTGGAAAAAATCGAACAGAAAATAACTTCGTAAAAACTTTCAAAGTGCTATTTTTGTTGATTTTTGTGATTAGAAATTCTTACTCAACAGTATGCAGTGTAATAGCTGAAGATGTCCTACACATTGCATGTGAATTTTGGAAAAATCGGACAGAAAATAACTTAAGTACAGCGCTGTGAAAACTTTCAAAGTGCTATTTTTGTACTGTCTCTTTACTACCTGTAAAAAGTTTCAAAGTGCTATTTTTGTACTGACCCGTTAGAAATTCTTACTCAACAGTATGCAGTGTAATAGCTGAGACAGTCCTACACATTGCCTGTGAATTTTGGAAAAATCGAACAAAAAATAACTTAAGTACAGCCCTGTAATAACTTTCAAAGTGCAATTTTTGTACTGTCTCTTTATACATTTTTGCTCAACAGTATGCACTGTAACAGCTGAGATAGTGCTGCACATTGCGTGTACATTTTGGAAAAAATCGAACAGAAAATAACTTAAGTACAGCCCCGTAAAAACTTTCAAGGTTCTATTTTTGTGCTGTCCCGTTCTAAATTTTGGTCAACAGTATGCAGTGTAATAGCTGAGACAGTCCTACACATTGCCGGTGAATTTTGGAAAAATCGAACAAAAAATAACTTAAGTACAGCCCTGTAATAACTTTCAAAGTGCAATTTTTGTACTGTCTCTTTATACATTTTTGCTCAACAGTATGCACTGTAACAGCTGAGATAGTGCTGCACATTGCGTGTACATTTTGGAAAAAATCGAACAGAAAATAACTTAAGTACAGCCCCGTAAAAACTTTCAAGGTTCTATTTTTATGCTGTCCCGTTCTAAATTTTTGCTCAACAGTATGCAGTGTAATAGCTGAGACAGTCCTACACATTGCATGTAAATTTTGGAAAAATTTAACAAAAAATAACTTAAGTACAGCCCTGTAAAAACCTTCAAAGTGCAATTTTTGTACTGTCTCTTTATAAGTTTTTGCTCATCAGTATGCACTGTAACAGCTGAGATAGTGCTGCACATTGCGTGTACATTTTGGAAAAAATCGAACAGAAAATAACTTAAGTACAGCCCCGTAAAAACTTTCAAGGTTCTATTTTTGTGCTGTCCCGTTCTAAATTTTTGATCAACAGTATGCAGTGTAATAGCTGAGACAGTCCTACACATTGCCGGTGAATTTTGGAAAAATCGAACAAAAAATAACTTAAGTACAGCCCTGTAATAACTTTCAAAGTGCAATTTTTGTACTGTCTCTTTATACATTTTTGCTCAACAGTATGCACTGTAACAGCTGAGATAGTGCTGCACATTGCGTGTACATTTTGGAAAAAATCGAACAGAAAATAACTTAAGTACAGCCCCGTAAAAACTTTCAAGGTTCTATTTTTGTGCTGTCCCGTTCTAAATTTTTGCTCAACAGTATGCAGTGTAATAGCTGAGACAGTCCTACACATTGCCGGTGAATTTTGGAAAAATCGAACAAAAAATAACTTAAGTACAGCCCTGTAATAACTTTCAAAGTGCAATTTTTGTACTGTCTCTTTATACATTTTTGCTCAACAGTATGCACTGTAACAGCTGAGATAGTGCTGCACATTGCGTGTACATTTTGGAAAAAATCGAACAGAAAATAACTTAAGTACAGCCCCGTAAAAACTTTCAAGGTTCTATTTTTGTGCTGTCCCGTTCTAAATTTTTGCTCAACAGTATGCAGTGTAATAGCTGAGACAGTCCTACACATTGCATGTAAATTTTGGAAAAATTTAACAAAAAATAACTTAAGTACAGCCCTGTAAAAACTTTCAAAGTGCAATTTTTGTACTGTCTCTTTATAAGTTTTTGCTCATCAGTATGCACTGTAACAGCTGAGATAGTGCTGCACATTGCGTGTACATTTTGGAAAAAATCGAACAGAAAATAACTTAAGTACAGCCCCGTAAAAACTTTCAAGGTTCTATTTTTGTGCTGTCCCGTTCTAAATTTTTGATCAACAGTATGCAGTGTAATAGCTGAGACAGTCCTACACATTGCCGGTGAATTTTGGAAAAATCGAACAAAAAATAACTTAAGTACAGCCCTGTAATAACTTTCAAAGTGCAATTTTTGTACTGTCTCTTTATACATTTTTGCTCAACAGTATGCACTGTAACAGCTGAGATAGTGCTGCACATTGCGTGTACATTTTGGAAAAAATCGAACAGAAAATAACTTAAGTACAGCCCCGTAAAAACTTTCAAGGTTCTATTTTTGTGCTGTCCCGTTCTAAATTTTTGCTCAACAGTATGCAGTGTAATAGCTGAGACAGTCCTACACATTGCATGTAAATTTTGGAAAAATTTAACAAAAAATAACTTAAGTACAGCCCTGTAAAAACTTTCAAAGTGCAATTTTTGTACTGTCTCTTTATAAGTTTTTGCTCATCAGTATGCACTGTAACAGCTGAGATAGTGCTGCACATTGCGTGTACATTTTGGAAAAAATCGAACAGAAAATAACTTAAGTACAGCCCCGTAAAAACTTTCAAGGTTCTATTTTTGTGCTGTCCCGTTCTAAATTTTTGCTCAACAGTATGCAGTGTAATAGCTGAGACAGTCCTACACATTGCATGTAAATTTTGGAAAAATTTAACAAAAAATAACTTAAGTACAGCCCTGTAAAAACTTTCAAAGTGCAATTTTTGTACTGTCTCTTTATAAGTTTTTGCTCATCAGTATGCACTGTAACAGCTGAGATAGTGCTGCACATTGCGTGTACATTTTGGAAAAAATCGAACAGAAAATAACTTAAGTACAGCCCCGTAAAAACTTTCAAGGTTCTATTTTTGTGCTGTCCCGTTCTAAATTTTTGATCAACAGTATGCAGTGTAATAGCTGAGACAGTCCTACACATTGCCGGTGAATTTTGGAAAAATCGAACAAAAAATAACTTAAGTACAGCCCTGTAAAAACTTTCAAAGTGCAATTTTTGTACTGTCTCTTTATAAGTTTTTGCTCATCAGTATGCACTGTAACAGCTGAGATAGTGCTGCACATTGCGTGTACATTTTGGAAAAAATCGAACACAAAATAACTTAAGTACAGCCCCGTAAAAACTTTCAAGGTTCTATTTTTGTGCTGTCCCGTTCTAAATTTTTGATCAACAGTATGCAGTGTAATAGCTGAGACAGTCCTACACATTGCCGGTGAATTTTGGAAAAATCGAACAAAAAATAACTTAAGTACAGCCCTGTAATAACTTTCAAAGTGCAATTTTTGTACTGTCTCTTTATACATTTTTGCTCAACAGTATGCACTGTAACAGCTGAGATAGTGCTGCACATTGCGTGTACATTTTGGAAAAAATCGAACAGAAAATAACTTAAGTACAGCCCCGTAAAAACTTTCAAGGTTCTATTTTTGTGCTGTCCCGTTCTAAATTTTTGCTCAACAGTATGCAGTGTAATAGCTGAGACAGTCCTACACATTGCATGTAAATTTTGGAAAAATTTAACAAAAAATAACTTAAGTACAGCCCTGTAAAAACTTTCAAAGTGCAATTTTTGTACTGTCTCTTTATAAGTTTTTGCTCATCAGTATGCACTGTAACAGCTGAGATAGTGCTGCACATTGCGTGTACATTTTGGAAAAAATCGAACAGAAAATAACTTAAGTACAGCCCCGTAAAAACTTTCAAGGTTCTATTTTTGTGCTGTCCCGTTCTAAATTTTTGCTCAACAGTATGCAGTGTAATAGCTGAGACAGTCCTACACATAGCATGTAAATTTTGGAAAAATTTAACAAAAAATAACTTAAGTACAGCCCTGTTAAAACTTTCAAAGTGCAATTTTTGTACTGTCTCTTTATAAGTTTTTGCTCATCAGTATGCACTGTAACAGCTGAGATAGTGCTGCACATTGCGTGTACATTTTGGAAAAAATCGAACAGAAAATAACTTCGTAAAAACTTTCAAAGTGCTATTTTTGTTGATTTTTGTGATTAGAAATTCTTACTCAACAGTATGCAGTGTAATAGCTGAAGATGTCCTACACATTGCATGTGAATTTTGGAAAAATCGGACAGAAAATAACTTAAGTACAGCGCTGTGAAAACTTTCAAAGTGCTATTTTCGTACTGACCCGTTATAAATTCTTGCTCAACATTATGCACTGTAACAGCTGAGACCGTGCTGCACATTGTGTGTAAATTTTGGAAAACTCGGACAGAAAATAACTTAATTGCAGCACTGTAAAATCATTCAAAGTAGTGATCGACCGATATGAATTTTTGGGCCGATACCGATAATCAACCGATACCGATAATTCTACAGCCGATACCGATATATATCGGTCTATTGGCTGACTTTTTTGTACCCAAGAAAATTTACATAACTCCTAACGCACAAACAGCGATAGCAGGCGGGCGATCATAAAATGCCAGTTCGGCAACTTCGCAACCGTCACACGCACCGCTACTCGATCATACAGGTCATATGTGTCGGTAGTCAGCACTTGGCACACAGTCTTTTTTGGGTGACCTATGAAGAATTTGCAGGAGAAGGTATTAGCTCCATGGAAGCAACCAAAAAATCTTGTCCTAAGGTAAAGCCTCCTGCCAAAATGTCAGAATGTGATCAATTAAAATGTGAAATTACACAATATAAAAACTCGCTTGTTGTTCCAGAAAAACGAAACTGCTAGCGAAGAAATGTTCCCAGAGGCTAGAATTGTGAAATCAGCAAAACGGAATATGCTAAATTCAGATACAGCTGAAAGTCTAATTTTTATACATGATAATTTGCCAAAACTGAATTACTCATATTAGTACTGATTCGTTTTATAGTGTTTACTATGTCATGTTTTGTCATTAAGTACATTTTTGTTTTTAATTTAAAGTTGACTTCTTGTTTTATAAATATAAATAATAAATATCTTACTTTGATGATGGTTTTTACTTTTTTTACTACAGTTACAACGTTTTTTAGTATTCATTATTTAAAAAACATGTATCGGCTAGAAAGTCGATATATTATATATGTATCGGCCGATATCGATATTCGGCCTCTAGGCCGATATAGCCAATATATCGGTATCGGTATCGGTATCGGTCGATCACTAATTCAAAGTGCTATTTTCGTGCTGTCCCGTTATAAATTCTTGCTCTAAAATATGCAATGTGATAGCTCTGAATGTCTTACATATTGCGTGTGAATTTGGGAAAAATCGGACAAAAAATAAGTTAAGTACAGCCCTGTAAAAACTTTCAAATACTATTTTTGTACTGTCCCGTTATAGATTCTTGCTCAACGGTATGCAGTGTAATAGCTGAGACTGTCCTACATATTGCGTGTGAATTTTTGAAAAATCGGACAGAAAATAACTTAAGTACAGCCCTGTAAATACTTTCAAACTGCTATTTTTGTCCTGACCCGTTATAAATTTTTGCTCAACAGTATACAGTGTAATAGCTGAGAATGTCTTACACATCGCTTGTGAATTTTGGAAAAATCGAACAGAAAATAATCTAAGCCATGTAAAAACTTTCAAAGTACCCAAATTTTGTCACAGTTTACTTGACGCATTAACTTAATAAAAGCAATAATACTTTCATGTGACTTGTTAAACAATATTTTGACACACTGTGTCTTCGTTGATATTGATTTTTCGAAAAAGCGCTAAAGAAAAAAATTCTTATTCACTGGTGAAAGGAAAACTAAAACTTTTTTCATATATGCTTCAAGCATTTTCTTTTTTTGGAACACCCTGTACTATCAAAAACAGAAATCGACGCCATATTTGTTATATAACTACTAAAACCAACGAAGGAAACTAATGAAGATTTATTCGAAAATGTGTTAGAAGAGCTATGAGATGAATGAATCTACATTTTGAGTTAATTTCCAAATGTCTAGCTGTAACAATAACTGAGCACGAGTGGTACAAAAATTAAGTACAAATTTTGGACTTATTTTTTGTTTTCTTGAAAGCCAGAAGCAGCTTCTATCAGATTTAAAAAAAAAATAATCGATTCATACGACTCATTTATATTCTCTTCCCTAGAGGATTCTAATAGTTTTACCCAGTAAACAGTCGAACGTTGTTTCAACGTAGAATCATCGTTTGGTTCGTTGATCTATAGTTGTCACGTTGATTTTAACGTGTTGATTTCAGGTTGATATAAGCGATAGTGCACAATCATGAATCTCGACGTTAAATCAACGTTGTTAAAATGTGTTTTAGATGTGTTTTGATATTGGTTGACTTTATCCTGTTGATTAAACATTGCAAATAGGTGACAGTAATTAAACCGTCGCGAATGCGCGGTTGCAAAATGTCTTTTAAAACTTATCATCATTTGTTCGGTTGATTTATAGTTGTCTCTTTGATTTTAAGCTGTTGATTTTTGGTTGATTTTTTCGAAAATGAACAACCATGTTTTTCGACGTTAAATCAACGTTGTTAAAACGTGTGTTGAATATGTTTAGATATTGGTTGAATTTATAACGTTAATTAAACGTTGAAAATAGGTTTACATGTCACATACTCTGAGCGCTAGATGCCGTTGGCGTAAACGGCGGACGACCCAGATTCCTATAACGAGACTTAGAGGGGTAGGACGTATTGCCAAGGTTACCGGTGTTTATCTTTCTCACGAGTCGGGGCATCGGCACTGTCGACTGCTTGAGACTTGATATGATATTGTCGGCCATGATACGACGTTCGTTGTTGTTGTTCGTTTCGTTTTGTTTGCTTACCTTTTTTTTTAGGGTAAAGAATTTCAAATCGCTTAAAAGGTAGTCCATAAAATCATGGGTTGAGATTTTACTGTTCTTTAAGATTAGAGACAAGATGGCTGGAATCTCACCACCACCATTGGTTTTGATGAGTGTGGCTATACTATTTTGCAGGCCAACTAATTTAAGTAGGTATGGTTAAATTAAGCTGTACTAAATTAGGTACATATAGGCATATTAAGGCTGATATAAATTATTTACCTATGCATCAACACAAAAATTAATGCTTGACAATCAAAGCTTTATTGTCTCTAAAAATTACAGTCTCATTGAGAAAGCATTCCAATCCGTTAAATCAACAACAAGTCAAAATGTGTGTACACCAAAATTCAGCGGTGATTTTTGCCTTGCTCTCACCCCAGGAGGAAATCACTAAAAGGTGTATACCTACCAGATTCAATTTCTAAGAAAATTCTTTTAACTCCTATATACCTCATTTGCCTTGAGCTTCACTAAATGTTTTTATATCAAAATGTCTTTTTTTAAAAAAAAAGCAAAGTAATTTTCAGAATCTCGAACATAAATAGGTATTTATAAACAAACACAAAAATAAATACAATTTTTGTATATCATCATTTCTAAAGTTTTTTCACTTTAGGTAGTTCTGAAGAAGGCCACAGAGAAGTTGCCGAAACATTAACTAAGTGAATTCTTCCGAGCCCTTTCCAGGGTAAATTGTTATTAGGAGTAATTTTACTGTGAATTGTGGGAAATTCCTTTCCCAACAATCCAAATTCGTCACAAAAAGTGTATAAGGTAGACATTACCCAAAAGTAAGTACTAAAAAATTTAATTCCTGTTTAAAATTATTTCTAGTTTACAGTCACCCCCAGTCAACTCCTAAGTGCTGTCCTTTTAAGATTTAACATATATATCATCAGAAACTAATTTATAAAATATAACTATTTTACTAATGATTGTAATTAGCACAAGTATTATACAGGGTGAGTCATAATGGGAGGACGAAAATGAAATCTCATATTCTTTGGTCGATTTTAAGGGGGGCGTGTCATACATTTGTGTTACCTATCGAGCTTCCTTAAAAAGTTACGGGGTGTTGAAATTAGAATTTCAAAATGCATATATCTTGATTATTTCAAAAGGGTAAGAGATATTTTAATGGAATTTGGTATGTTTCGACATCTGGGAAAGGCGCATAATTTGCAATAAAAAAAATTATTTTTATTTTCGCCAGTGGCGCGGGTACCAGCACCTCGACCCATATTACTTGAAGGAAAATTGGTACGCCACTGGTTTTCGAAAAATAAAATCTAATTATTCACTTCTCCATTCATCTCGGAATAAAAATGTCCTCTTTAGGTTTTTCAGTACCTCGAACCGTTTCTGAGTAAATAAATAAAAACCATTGTAATGTAGCCTAGTCTCGCCCAACGCATTTAAGATTGATGAAAAATCTAAAATATCAAAATTCCATTTCTTATGGCTTGAATATTAAAACCTATTGATATGCAACATAATTCAACCCATAAATTGCGTGACTATTGCCATACTGCTTAAAATGGCTATATCGCAATGCTTCTTAGTTATTTACTCAATTACAGTTCTACGAAAAAAAAGTTAAGTGAACTTTTTGCTTCAGAATTGTAGTGGCGGATAAGATCAGACAAACTAAGATAAGATTTTAATTCACGAGAATTCAAAAACTTGAAGAGGGCATTTTTATTTAGAGATGGATGGGGAATTGAAAAATTAGATTTTATTTTTCTGAAGCAAGGGGAGTACATCACATCAAACTTTAATGCTGTTCTCAGACTACTTAAAATGGCGGCCCAGCAATGATTTTTATTAATTTACTCATATACCCTGCGTCGTACTAAAAAATCTGAAGAGGGGTTATTCCTTCAGAGATGGTTGAGGATTGAAAAATTAAATTTCGTTTTTCGAAAAACCAGTGGCGTACCCTTTTCTCTTCAAATAATATGTGTCAACGTGGTGGTACGCACGCCACTAGAGGAAATAAAAATAATTTTTTTATTGCAAAGTGTGCGCCTTTCATAGTAGTCCAAACGTACCAAACTTCATTAAAAGATCTCTTAACCTTTCGGAATAATCAAGATATATGCATTTTAAAATTCAAACTTCATCACCCTGTAACTTTTTAACGAAGCTCGATAGGTAACACACATGTGTGACACGCCCCCCTTAAAATCGACCAAAGAATATGAGATTTCATTTTCGTCCTCCCATTATGACTCACCCTGTATTTCCAATGCAACATGTTTAAAATATGTTATGAATTTTTTTATGCTAAAATGCAAAGTTTGATATATTAAATACGTAGAGACGTCAACAAATGGAAGTCTTGTGGATGTGACTTGTGACGACGTACTGTGCTACCTGGTGTCAAACACTTTTTTGAATGTGCTTTTTAATTAAACATTAACGCTCTGTATGTTTTTAACAGCATTTTTGGTTAGAATTTTTGTCTTAAACTAAAATTAAAATTCATTAAATAGGTTCACTCATTTTTATCGAATAAGTTTTAACTGGGTTCAAAGTGCAAACCCTGGTAAAACTTATTTAACATAAATTATATTCATGTAATGGAAAAAAATAGATGATAGATAACGTTGATTTAACGTTTTAAGTAAGGTTGATAGATACGTTGAATAAACGTTTTAAGCAAACGTAGATTAAACGTCTTAACCAAACGTTGATGAAACGTTTTAAGAAAGGTTGATAAAAACGTTGATTCACCGGACATAACTACGTTGAAAAAACGTTTGGTTATAGGTTTTTTTTAACGTTGAATCAACGTTCAACTGTTTACTGGGTATCGACTTTCTAGTCTCTGATACTGTAACCGTGTTACTTTGGAGATGTTATATTTTGACGTCCCAAGCAATTTCCAAATATATCTCGGGCGCCACCCCCTATAGGTTTTAAGTGGTAGAGGGGCCACAAATGCCTTTCGGGTATGCTTTTAGACAGTGGAGAAATAATGTCCAGAATTCGGGGTTCCGCTATTGAGTTTAGAGCCCAAAAGAATAATGCAACTAGTGGTACGTAATAAATACCAATTTAATAAAAATCACCAAATACAGTGACGTAATATGAAACTAAACTTTTAAAACAGCGAAGTAATTTATAGATCCACTACTGGCGGTTCATGAAACGAAATTTACGGGCACATCTACGGTTTATCGAGAGGTTCAGATTTGGGGTTCAGTAAAATATGAGCTGATATTTAGCAGTCGGTAAGTGTTATGTGAGGTTAATGTTCGTATAAAATGGGGCCCAATAATCACCAGGGCTTGAAAGACTATAGGAAGAGGTCCAGTAAACACCTAGACCAAAGAATAGAAGGGGCCCAGTAAGCACCAGGGCATAGAATACAAAGGGGCTCAGTAAACACCAAAGCCAGAAAGAGAAAAGGGGCCCAGTAAACACCAAAGCCAGAAAGAGAAAAGGGGCCCAGTAAACACCAAAGCCAGAAAGAGGAAAAGGGGCCCAGTAAACACCAAAGGCTTACAATTTCGGATCTCAAATTGGGGCTCTTTTGTTATCGGTTCGGTAGTTTACCAGATGTTGATTCGAGGACTGCTGGCGATCGAATGCCTTCTACGGTTTTTAAATTTAAATCTTGACTCTTTAAGAGTCGGAGCCAGAATCCATGAAAACTATCATGCGGCCGTCTTTTATAGCTGAACAACAATGCCCTTCGATTCTCCCCTGGGATCCAAGTGCAGGTCCCGAGATCAAAAGTATTAGTTTCATACGAGGTTCACAGAAAATACTTTACTTTAGATATTGACATCCTCTTATTAACCAAAGGCTGTTAACCTCGTATGTTTACCTTGACACCGGATTAATTACGTTTACACCGAAATATAGTCCACGTTTAGTTTTATTTCACAATTAATTTGTCATCCCCTAAAACTGATAAAGAAAATTAGTAACTTCGTTACAATACTAAAGATTTTCCTTGAAAGAGTTATGTTAGGAAGGAGCTTCATGTGGGTGAGTCAGTCCTCCTACAAAGCCTTTCGCAGGACTTTGTCAGAGCATCTCTGATTAAAACCTGCCTCTAGCTGTTCCAGATGCTTTTACTTTATTCTCATTACTTCTATTATTTCCAGATGGTTATTCCACCACAGTACGTCTGCTGTTGATCCATGCGTCCAATTGATAGCACCATCAAAGGGGATGCTAAGCCAGATCTAGTTTGTGCACTTCAACGTCACATTGTTCTGGATCAAATGTTAGGAGCAAGATTGCCCCGAGGGTACTTTCCAGATTTAGGCTGATAGTCAATTTCCTAATGTTAGTGATACCACCAGTAAATTCCTGTCGAGTCAACATGAAAAAATGCCAGCTTCTTTCGCTCACGTGCAAACTTTGAGCGTTACAACCTCATTCCTTATATTATCCTTCCTAACTTCTGAAGTGTAAATCCCCCGAAAGCCAATATTTCCCCTTACGCATCTCTTCGGCAAAACGGCTCATTTTGTATGGAAATATTCGTCCTAGAGCGTTTGAATCATTTATAAGGTGGGAGAATTTGTCTTTTGTTTCCAGAGTCGTACGTGCAACAAAACTTTTCACGAATTTTTAATAAATATATGATGGGGGTTTTCTGCTGTTCAGTTCTAAATCATTAATAAGAATAGTCCTACCGGAGGCCGAGGTAATAAAGTAATAAAGCCATGACAGTTTGGAAGGATAAATGGACGCCAGCAACGGACAATTTTATTTTTATGACGGCGCACCTTCCCAATGTAAACGAAACTTTCATTATAACAAATCCCCTACGTTTCAAAATAGAAATTAATGAGTATTTGAGTATATGGATGGAGGTATTTCGTATCTTCTGAAAGGTAATTGATGATACTTTTCAAACGGAAACCGCTTTAACTTAATGTGAGAGAAAAAAGGAAGCTGTATTAAAAGTACGGTGATCATTGCTTATGTAACCACTTTGGGTAATTTCTGTGATTGAACTCAACTTCTTTTTTGTTTAATCCAATCTACTGTTTTATTCGAAAACCTTTAACTTTCTTTTTCATTTTCAGTGAAGTGAAACGGGTCCTAGGCCTAAAATAACTCTATTGAAATGATTAAATTCAAGACAGGGAGACGAGTAGTTGATTCTGATGGCAAAGCCTAGGATCTGCACACCCAAATATCTGAAAACATTTGCTTAATGGAAACGCACACAAAATTAGTTATAAAGTCTAATCGACTGAAAAGTTACACGATAAAATTGATATAACTTTGAATCCCTGCTCCGTTATTTAACGATATGGAACATATTGGGGTTAACGCGTAGGAGGGTGAGTTTTAAGGTTTATCCGGAGCAACTCTACCAAATGGGTTTCAGATGAAATTAAAGAATCGTAATTAGTTACACTTGAGGCAAAGTTGAGTTATAACGAAATCTGCTTTTGTTGTTGATAATAAAATGTGCTTTTGTTGCTGTCAGTAGGTTAGCAAAAAATCAATGTCACAAATCACTAGTTCATAATAACATTTTCACTTTGAGCAATTTACCAAATTTTCAGTTCACCAAACAATAATGCTTCCAGAATATGAAAAAGCTAATAAAGGTTTGTTGATAACGTTTTTCAGCTATACAAAACAATTTTTTTTTTTTTTTTTAAGCAAAATGGCCCGGTATATGCCAGTATGGCAAGCGACAATCTCCGGTCGCCTTGTGCAAGAAATTGGCTTACCAGGTGGAGATGCCTCCACTCTCCCTGAAGAACTTTAAAGAGTTTAGAAACGCCTCTCTAGAGAATCAAGGTCACACGGGTACTTTTACTGTGCTTTAGCTATACAAAAGTAATAAAGTTCACTGATAGTAAAGATAACGTTCCCCAAGGAATGCGTATGCAACTTGCCCAAGATATGTGGTGGAACTTTGACCCAAGGCTATACGTTAAGCAACATACATTTTCATTGGCCGGCGGAACATACCATTGAAGGAGTAAGGTAATACTGAAAAAATACTGCAAGTTTCATCTCCAGAGACCGTCTATTAGTAGACACCACGTCGTATAAATAACTTTACTTCCAACATGTTTTAATAAGGTAAGATAATCTTTCTTGGGGCACCCTACGCTTGATACAACCTTAGGTCATCATTGACAAAATAAAATATCTGAGTTCTTGAAGACGAAATAGATAGATCAAAAGAAGTTCGTTCGTTCTTACTGTGGCAACAAGTTGAATCGTCATGTGTGTATCCACTAATAGATGGTCTCTGGTTGTAACGGTCAGTTTTTATTTTTTTTTCTAATTTTGTAGATATGACTTAGAGGCTCATTTTGTGTTTTACGCAGATCGATACGGCTCTATCACAGAAGCAGCGACCCAGCCACTAGGGCTAACCGTTATGGCTATAATGTACTTTGTAAGTATGACACTATCAGTTAGAACTGGTTGGTTGGTCAACATAACCAATGGGTGTGACCGTTTAGATTTTTAGTTGTTCAAAGACAACTTTATTTATTGAAATAACATTTAAATCATGAATATTTAAATCTCTTATTTTTTACCAGCTTACTTTTTTTAAAACCACCTAACTACGACGAAATACACATAACTAGTAACTAAGCTACTAATTTACCATACATATTTACCTACCATGGCAAATTCCATACCTTTCGTCGCTAATATTTACATTAGATTTCAGCCTTGTTAGAGCAGTTATATTGGTATGACTTTGTCTACTTGTCAAAAAAAGTAAAAAAAGCTTCGTTCTCCAGCAGTGTTCTACTCCCCAGTTTCATGGATCTTCCTTGCTTCAGTGTCTTCTTTCAGCCCATTCTAAGAGAGTTGCAAGTTCTGATTGTAACTTTCTGAGACAACTCGCTTTGAAATTATGTACCACTACACTACTATTCAATACATGATTCAATATTAATTGATAATCTTAAGATGGGTAATACAAATTTTAAAAAATGTCATTTTCTAATAGAGTGCTTTACTTCAGCTTCAAATATTCCTTGCTTCCATTCTAAGTGTTGCTAGTTCTGATTGTAACTTTCTGAGACAACTCGCTTCGAACTTATCTACCACGCTATTCACTAGATGATTCAATATTGATCGACAATCTTAAGATGATCAGTGAAAATTCAAAACGTCATTTTTCAACAGAGTTCTACTCCCCAATTTGCTTTGCTTCAAGTAAGAGTTCCAAGTTCGGATTGTAACTTTCTGAGGCAACTCACTTCGAACTTATGTACCACGCTATTCACTAGAGTAGCTAGAGCACTTAAGATGCTCAGTAGAAATTTACAAGTACATTTGTCAATAAAGTTCTACTCCCCAATTTACTTTGCTTTAGCACTTCCTTCAGTCCTTTCTAAGAAACATCAAGTTTTGATTGCAATTTTCTAAAATAACTCGCTTTGAATTATGTACGACACTATTAACTAGATGACTAACTATTGATTAACAATTTTAAAATTCTCAGTAAAAAGCTAAACAAACTAATTCTCCAATAGAGTTCTACCACTCAATCTGCTTTCTTTTAGCTTTTTCTTTAGTTTCTTCTGAGATTTTTCCAAGTTCTGATTGTAACGTTCTGAGACATATTTTCTTTCATAATTTTCTAATTATATCATATTTTTTAACTATTGGTTCTTTTGCGATGCTGGTTTATGGTTCGCGCCTCAAAAAGATCGATAGTTAAAAACTCTAGATCAATCAAAAAATTATAGAAAAAAATATGTCCACAAGTTGCAAATAGTTTCAAAAATTTGCTAAAAATAGGTAACTAGTCGGACCATAATTCTCTCAACACTCATTAATTTTTGCCTCGGTGTGGAACTTTTATTTCGAGGACAACTGTACAAAACAAATTTAAATACGGGGTGTTCATTATAAAACTTCATTTAGCAGCTATGAAATTTTGACAGAGAAAAGGATGACATAATCAAAATAAATGGACTTTTATTTCTCCATCCTTTTCTTTTGGCATTTCACAGCCGACTAGATGAAGTTTTATAATGAACACCCCGTATCAATAATCATTAATGTGAATGTTGTTAAGGTTTGATTTTAAGTGAAAAAGAAATCTTAAAACAATTAAAATACAAGGAAAATTCCAATTACGATTGATACAAAAAAAAATGAAAGAACAAAACATTCGATGAAACTTGGCAAAGGATAAGAATAGAAAAATATGGAGAATAAAGGAACAGTCAGAAAAAAAAAGCTACAAAATTAGTGAGTTAAGAAAAGTGGAAAAATCAGAATATTATAGAACAAAATATGTCCAAAAGAGGTGGCATAAGCATAAAATTAAAATACTAAAATTTTGCTCCGTTATCATCTAAAACTTAGAAAATCGAAATAATATTTTTTTCCAATAAAAAAAATGTGAAAAATTGGCAATAACCTATGGGCACATTAATATTTCTAGTTGGGGGCCAAAATCACTTACAAACTTTTGAAGATGTGTAACAAAGAGGTCCCTAGTCGGACCATATTTCTCTCAATACTCATAGATTTTTGCCTCATTGTAGAACTTCTATTTTAGGGCAAAACTCGAAAAAAACTGGAGAAATCAGTAATCATTTATTGCTAAAAAACACAGTTTTTTTTTGTTAAAATTGTCTTAGTGGAATTGAATTACAATTATTTACTCGTTGTTAAGGTTTAAGTTTAGATGAAAAAAAACTTGAAACATTTAGAACACAAGGAAAAGTGTAATTACCAATAATAAAAAAATGAATGAACAAAACATTCAGTGAAACATGGCAAAGGATAAGAATAGAAAAATATGAAGAATAAAAAGACAGTCAGAAAAAAATACATAAGCACCGAGTTAAGAAAAGTGTAAAAATCAGAAAATTTTAGAAAATAATATGTCCATAAAAGATAAATAAAGGCACAAAATTAAAATATTAAATTTTGGGCCTAAGTCATCTAAAACTTAGAAAATGCCATTGTCCGGTCTAAGGAAAATGATGCAGATCACTGTAAAATACAGAAATCAATTTTTTATCTTAAATTGTGTCCCTAACTATACCTATTTGTTACTTTTAGACATATTTTTATTAATAAGTGCTGGTTGTGTCAAAGCCTCACTGACGAGCCGTAAACGGCGAAACTAGTCTGGGGATGGGCACAATTAAAGCTTGCGAAATGATGGTTCATCAGTCGTTTAAAAGGTCGAAAACAGCGTTTTCATAGTACCAATGTCTAAAACATGATTTCTGTATTTTACAGTAATCTGCAACAATTTAAGATATTTCTGATTGTGTTCCAAACTCACCTACAAACTTTTAAAATTTTGTTAAAAAAAGGTCCCTAGTCGAATCATAATTATACTCAATACCTCAATAATTATCTATTTTTGCCTTGAAGTAAACTATATAAAAATAGTTGAAAAATCAGGAATCATTAATTGTTAACAAAAGTTAACAGTTTTGTGCCAAAAATGTCTCAATGGGATTGAATTTATATTACAACTATTTATTCGCTGTTGAGGTTTAATTTTAAGTGAAGAAAAAACCTTGAAACAACTAAAACCCAAGGAAAAGTCCAATTACGATGGATAAGAAAAAATGAAAGAACAAAATATTCAATGAAACGTGATAAAGGATCAAAGTAAAAAAACAAAACAATATGAAGAAGTCAAAAAAGGCGTGCTGTGCCTAAAAAAGCCTCAGTTTTTCAGAAAGGCAAGAAAAACTAAATCAAACTTAAGGAATATCAGTAGATAGATTACGAGAGTTCTGCCTCAGGAAGGTGTTATCTCCACCGATATGTAGGCGTGTTAGTTAGAAAATTTATATGACTTGCAGCATCACTGTGATTTTCATGGTTCCTCATGAAAGAATTATAGAGGGTGATTATTCGAAAACACCATCATGTTGGCTGTAGAATGCCAAGAGAAAATAATGAACGAACAAAAAAATTATGACATCTTTTTCTGTCAAAAATGTATAGCCTTCTAAATGATGTTTTTTAATGAACATCCTCTAGATATTTCCCGGATTAAAATATCAATCAAGTGCCTAACTCATCTAAAACTTAGAAAATGGAAAAAAAGTTTTCTCAATAAAAAAAAATATATGTACAAAAGTAACAAATAGTTAGGGGCACAATTTAAGATATTTCTGATTGTGTTCAGGTTAGACGTCCCTAGTCGACTCGTCACTTCTATCGTAGGCCAAAACTATATATAAAAATAGTTGAAAAATCAGAAATCATTAATCGTTAACAAAATACAGCTTTGTGCCAATGTCTCAAAGGAATTGAATTTATATTATAACTATTTATTAGCGGTTGAGGTTTAATTTTAGGTGAAAAAAATACAATTAAAACACAAGAAAAGGTCCAAATATGACTGATAAAAAAAATGAAAAACAACAAAACGTGACAAAGGGTGAGAATAGAAAAACAAAAAAAAATAGTCAGAAAAAAAATAAAAGCGACGAAAGCACTGAGATCAGAAAAGAGTAAAAATAAAAAAAATATAAAAAAATATATCCAAAAGAGGTAGGTATAGGCATAAAATTAAAATATTCAGATTTTGGAACGAAATCACTTAAGAATTAGAAAATCTAACCGAACTGTGCCAAGTATTCAACGCGCATATGTTATTTGTCGTTAATTTGGTTTTCAAGCTTATGGAAAAAATTTTACCTAATGGTAATTACGCTATTCTAAGGCTTTGGTCTTAGGTTACAAGGTTTTTCTCAATGGATTAAATTAAAATATAAAAAAAATTTCTCAGATCCATTTAAGTGAAGAACGTAGTAAGTAGGTATGCAATGAGCGTTCCACCTCAGGAGAACATATATCTATGACAAGTATTTTTGTTACGTTTTGTATTATTCAGTACAATTTAGAGTTACTCAAGCTGGAAGCTTCTTTGACAAGCAGCTTAACTGCTATTTAAGCAGCATAAAATATATGGCAAGCAGTAAATAGTTGAAAAAAAATTTTTAAAACTCGACTAAAATGCATTGAATATCATACATGGTGACTCACAATTCGATGAACATATTTTCACCTCGTATTTCTAAGGTTAAAATTATACTTTATTTCTTATAGTCCGCAAATGCGTTGTTATGGAGCTATTGGATGTTAAAATTTTTAAAACTTTTCAGCTTTTTTCCATATCTCCCAGAAGTTTTTGCTATATTTATCCCGATTTTCCCCCACCCAATTAAGCGATATCAAAACTCCTTTATGATTAGTTGTGCCTAAAAGCTTTCAAAGTCTATTTAGTTCTATTTAGATACTTTTTAGTTTCTTGGCTTTTGTTGATGGCTGCCACCGTTTTCAAGTAAAAAAGCAGTGCTGTGCCTAAAAAAGCCTTAGTTTGAGGTTTTTTAGTATACTGCAGAAAAGCAAGAAAAACTAGTTCAAATTTCAAGAATATCTGTAGATAGATAACGAGAATTCTGCCTCAGGAAGGCGTTATCTCCAACGATATGTAGGCGTGTTAGTTAGAAAATTTCTATAACTTGCAGCATCTCTGTGATTTTCATGGTACCCCATGAAAGAATTATATAGGGTGTTTATTTGAAAACGCAATCATGTTGGCTGTGGAATGTCAAGAGAAAATAATGAACGAACAAAAAATTATGACATCTTTTTCTGTCAAAAATGTAGAGCCTTATAGATGATGTTTGTTAATGAAGATCCTCTAGATATTTCCCGGAATAAAATATCAATCAAGTGCCTAACTCATCTAAAACTTAGAAAATGGAACAAAAGTTTTCTCAATAAAAAAAAATGTAAAAAAGTAACAAATAGTTAGGGGCGCAATTTAAGATATTTCTGATTGTTAGTGAACGAAATTTTTAGCTTTTTTGCAGGAAACTCTAGTTTAAAATATGCAAAAAGGCATTATTTACTAATTGGAAATTGAAAACTTATCTGCTTTCAATATTTACAAAAATATTGAAGCGTTTAAGAAGGAAACAAACAGAAACAACTACTCCGTGGGCTAATACTCCTACCGACATTGAATTATACTATTTGTTTCAAAGCTTAAATAATATAAAATAAAATAGTAATAAAAACTATAACAAGTAGTTGTTTCTATTTGTTTCGTTCTTTATGTATAACTACAAGGTTTTGAAAATGCCGAAAGCAGACAAGTTTTCAAATTTCCAAATTGTAATTATACATGTGCATTTTTCGCATAACTTAATTAAACTCTGGTTCTATATTCTTTGCAAAAAGCTTAATATTTTTTTGGCTTTTTAGCATTGCTTTTTTATTACTTTATTAATTCATTTTAATATTTTTTTTGCTTTATAAAATGAGCTTTGAAACAAACAGTGTAATTCATTGCCGGTAGGGGTATTAGCCCTCGGAGTAATTGTTTCTATTTGTTTCCTTCTTAAACGCTGCAATATTTTTGGAAATATTGAAAGCAGATAAATTTTCAATTTCCAGTTAGAGAATATTGCCTTTTTGCATATTTTAAACTAGAGTTTCCTGCAAAAAAGCTAAAAATTTCGTTCACTAACATATTTCGCAGAAAATAACTTTCTTTTAAATTTCATTTCTGATTGTGTTCCAAAATTACTTACAAACTTTTAAAATTTTTCTAAACAACGTCCCTAGTCGAACCGTAAATACCTCAGTAATCATCGATTTTTGCCTCGGTCTAAAACTTCTATCGTGGGCCAAAACTATATATAAAAATAGTTAAAAAATCAGAAATTATTAATCGTTAACAAAATACAGTTTTGTGCCAAAAATGTCTCAATGGAATTGAATTTATATTACACTAGCTGTTGAGGTTTAATTTTAGGTGAAAAGAAATACAATTAAAACACAGGAAAATGTCTAATTATAATTGATAAAGAAATGAAAGAACAAAACATTCAATGATACGTGACAAAAGCTGAGAATAGAAAAACAAAAAAAAAATAGTCAGAAAAAAAATAAAAACGACGAAAGCACTGAGTTAAGAAAAGAGTAAAAATTAAAAAAATATATCCAAAAGAGGTAGGTAGGGGCATAAAATAAAAATATTCAGATTTTGGAACGAAATCACTTAAATATTAGAAAATCGAACCGAACTGTTCCAAGTATTCAACGAGCGTATGTTATTTGTAGTTAATTTGGTTTTCAAGCTTAGGAAAAAAAATTACCTAATGATACTGTCGCTATTCTAAGGTTTTGGTCTTAGTTTACAAGGTTTTTCTCAATGGATTAAATTAAAATATAAAAAAATGTCGCAGATCCATAAGACGTTTAACCTGAAGAACGTGGTAAGTAGGTACGCAATGAGAGTTCCATCTCAGGAGGGAATATCTGTGACAAATATTTTTGTTACGTTTGGTATTATTCAGTACAACTTAGAGTTACTCAGGCTGGAAGTTTCTTTGACAAGCAGCTATAACTGCTATTTAAGCAGCATAAAACATATGGCAAGCAGTATATTTGATTTTTTTTTTAAGATCGAAATGCAATGAATATCATACATGGTGAACACAATTCGATGAACATATTTTCACCTCGTATTTCTAAGGTCAAGTTATACTTTATTTCTTATCTCCCGGGAGTTTCTGATATATTTATTCCGATTTTCCCCCACCCATAAAGGCAAAATGCCATTTATGATTAGTTGTGCCTAAACGCTTTCAAAGTCTATTTAGTTCTATTTAGATACTTTCTTGTTACTTGGCTTTTGTTGGTGACTGCCACCGTTTTCAAGTAAAAAAGCCGTGCTGTGCCCAAAAAATCCTCAGTTTGAGGTTTTTTTAGTATATTGCAGAAAAGCAAGAAAAGCTAATTCAAATTTAAAGAAAATCAGTAGATAGATAACGAGAGTTCTCCCTCAGGAAGGCGTTATCTCCACCGATATGTAGGCGTGTTAGTTAGAAAATTTCTATAACTTGCAGCATCTCTGTGATTTTCATGGTTCCCCATGAACGAATTATACAGGGTGTTTATTTGAAAACGCCATCATGTTGGCTGTGGAATGTCAAGAGAAAATAATGAACGAACAAAAAATTATGACATCTTTTTCTGACAAAAATGTAGAGCCTTCTAGATGATGTTTTTTAATGAACATCCTCTACATATTTCCCGGATTAAAATATCAATCAAGTGCCTAACTCATCTAAAACTTAGAAAATGGAAAAAAAGTTTTCTCAATAAAAAAAATATATATGTACAAAAGTAACAAATAGTTAGGGGCGCAATTTAAGATACTTCTGATTATTAGTGAACGAAATTTTTAGCTTTTTCGCAGGAAACTCTAGTTTAAAATATGCAAAAAGGCATTATTTACTAATTGGAAATTGAAAACTTATCTGCTTTCAATATTTCCAAAAATATTGCAGCGCTTAAGAAGGAAACAAACAGAAACAACTACTCCGAGGGCTAATACCCCTACCGGCATTGAATTACACTGTTTGTTTCAAAGCTTATTTTATAAAGCAAAAACAATATGAAAATGAGTTAATAAAGTAATAAAAAATCAATGCTAAAAAGTCATTAAGCTTTTTGCAAAGAATATAGAACCAGAGTTTAATTAAGATATGCGAAAAATGCACATATATAATTACAATTCGGAAATTTGAGAACTTGTCTGCTTTCGGCATTTCCAAAACCTTGTAGTTATACATAAAGAAGGAAACAAATAGAAACAACTACTTCAAGGGCTAATACCCCTACCGACATTGATATATACTATTTGTTTCAAAGCTTAAATAATATAAAATAAAATAGTAATAAAAACTATAACAAATAGTATAATTCAATGTCGGTAGGGGTATTAGCCCTCGAAGTAGTTGTTTCTATTTGTTTCCTTCTTTATGTATAACTACAAGGTTTTGGAAATGCCGAAAGCAGACATGTTTTCAAATTTCCAAATTGTAATTATACATGTGCATTTTTCGCATATCTTAATTAAACTCTGGTTCTATATTCTTTGCAAAAAGCTTGATATTTTTTTGGCTTTTTAGCATTGTTTTTTTATTACTTTATTAATTCATTTTAATATTTTTTGTGCTTTATAAAATGAGCTTTGAAACAAACAGTGTAATTCATTGCCGGTAGGGGTATTAGCCCTCGGAGTAGCTGTTTCTATTTGTTTCCTTCTTAAACGCTGCAATATTTTTGGAAATATTGAAAGCAGCGAAAATTTTCAATTTCCAATTAGTAAATATTGCCTTTTTGCATATTTTAAACTAGAGTTTCCTGCAAAAAAAGCTAAAAATTTCGTTCACTAACATATTTCGCAGAAAATAACTTTCTTTTAACTTTCATTTCTGATTGTGTTCCAAAATTACTTACAAACTTTTATAATTTTGTTAAACAACGTCCCTAGTCGGACCATAAATACCTCAGTAATCATCGATTTTTGCCTGGGTGTAAAACTTCTATCGTGGCCCAAAACTATATATAAAAATAGTTAAAAAATCAGAAATTATTAATCGTTAACAAAATACAGTTTTGTGCCAAAAATGTCTCAATGGAACTGAATTTATATTACAACTATTTATTAGCTGTTGAGGTTTAATTTTAGGTGAAAAGAAATACAATTAAAACACAAGAAAATGTCTAATTATAATTGATAAAGAAATGAAAGAACAAAACATTCAATGATACGTGACAAAGGCTGAGAATAGAAAAACAAAAAAAATAGTCAGAAAAAAAACGACGAAAGCACTGAGTTAAGAAAAGAGTAAAAATAAAAAAATTATATCCAAAAGAGGTAGGTAGAGGCATAAAATTAAAATATTCAGATTTTGGAACGAAATCACTTAAATATTAGAAAATCGAACCGAACTGTTCCAAGTATTCAACGAGCGTATGTTATTTGTAGTTAATTTGGTTTTCAAGCTTAGGAAAAAAAATTACCTAATGATACTGTCGCTATTCTAAGGTTTTGGTCTTAGTTTACAAGGTTTTTCTCAATGGATTAAATTAAAATATAAAAAAATGTCGCAGATCCATAAGACGTTTAACCTGAAGAACGTGGTAAGTATGTATGCAATGAGAGTTCCATCTCAGGAGGAAATATCTGTGACAAGTATTTTTGTTAGGTTTGGTATTATTCAGTACAACTTAGACTTACTCAAGCTGGAAATTTCTTTGAGAAGCAGCTATAACTGCTATTTAAGCAGCATAAAACATATGGCAAGAAGTATATTTGATTTTTTTTTTAAACTCGACTAAAATGCATCGAATATCATACTTGGTGAACACAATTCAATGAACATATTTTCACCTCGTATTTCTAAGGTCAAAGTTATACTTTATTTCTTATCTCCCGGTAGTTTTTGATATATTTATTCCGATTTTCCCCCACCCATAAAGGCAAAATGCCTTTATGATTAGTTGTGCCTAAACGCTTTCAAAGTCTATTTAGTTCTATTTAGATACTTTTTTGTTACTTGGCTTTTGTTGGTGACTGCCACCGTTTTCAAGTAAAAAAGCCGTGCTGTACCTAAAAAATCCTCAGTTTGAGGTTTTTTTAATACATTGCAGAAAAGCAAGAAAAACTAATTCAAATTTAAAGAAAATCAGTAGATAGATAACGAGAGTTCTGCCTCAGGAAGGCGTTATCTCCACCGATATGTAGGCGTGTTAGTTAGAAAATTTCTATGACTTGCAGCATTTCTGTGATTTTCATGGTTCCTCATGAAAGAATTATAGAGAGTGTTTATTTGAAAACGCTGCCATCGTGTTGGCTGTGAAATGACAAGAGAAAGAATGCATGAACAAAAAAAGTATGTCATCTTTTTCTGTCAAAAATGTATAGCCTTCTAGATGATGTTTTTTAATGAAAATCTTCTAGATATTTCTCTGATTAAAATATCAGTCAAAGGCCTTCAATTTTTTGTTATTAGGTCTCTGCTTACATATTCTATACTTCTCTAATTACGATGGAAATTTTCGTTACGTGTCAAATAATTTTTTTCGCATTATTTCAAATAACCAATATCCCCATGGTTAAACTCTAAGAATGGTCCTGCATAGCTCTTGTGTAAATTACCTACCCTTTATCCTGGTACACTTTTTTGGCCCTTTTGATCTACCCTACACGTTTAGAGCTTTTCGTTAGTTGAATTTTGAATTTATTTTCAGATCATCGTCAATAGGTGTTATTTTTTCAGGCAGACTATGGAAAATGTTTACAAAGTAATTACCAAAGTTGCGTGCTGGACACCTTGAGTCTTCCTCACTCTCACCCTTTCCCGACAAGCTTTTCTGTATAGAGATTATAATTCTTTTGTCTAATGGCTTTACTGCCTACTTAGCTCATCCAGCGAAATGGGGTGGTCGCGATTGGTTCGAAACCAAAACAGTTTATATTGAAACCCTGTTTTGACCGGACCCTATTTGACCCTAGAGAAAAGAAAGCACAATATGCCCTCAGGAATACATAGATACCTTTTTCAAACATTTCAACAACCACATATCACACTCATTAGTAAATTCAAATCAGCTCTAGGCATTCTCAATATAGAACGTAGTGAAACTATAACGGATTTCTCAAAAATATATTCGCCGCGCATAAAATTAATTTTTTCCTGTTTTTAATAAGTATGAAGTAAAATGTTGTACATCATACGGCCGGTAACGTGTTACAGAAGTCATTTTGAAATTCCAGACTCGAATATCGCCTCATCCGGAAACATCTTACTCCTACTGTAAAACTATATTTACCGGACTTACTTAACGTAAATAACTATTACGATATCCGGTATCTAGTAAAAAGCTATCTACCGGACTAAAATCAACTACGAAAAGTGTCCTAAATGATGAAGTAAACATTGAAAACTTAGAAGTAAAAATTTTCCGCCCGTCAAGGATGCCATGACGCATCGTCTTTTTTAAGTACCTAGTAGTACCTAAAAACCTCAGTTCTAGATGCGGGAAAAGGAGTTGTTGCAATTTTACTCCACAAAACTTTCCCATCTATTTTCATTCTAATTTTAGCGTAAATTTCAAAACATTTTATTTACCTCCGAATGTGTTTTCCCAGGAAACCATATCGACCAGATGCAACGTCTATCGACAAATTGCGGACGCAGTGAAATTAGTGTCACACAAACCGCATACGTCGACGACTATCTCGGAAGCAATAAATCTTTATCACTTTTTGCCATACGACCATCGCACTTTCTATCGATACGTCGGCTCCCTGACGACACCCCCTTGCGGGGAGTTCGTAAATTGGGTCGTAATGAAAAATGCCGCCAATATTTCCTATTTGGACGTAAGCAAATCGCGTGGACTTTTTGAGGGGAATCAGGCAAAAAGTTATTTTCCAGCTAAAGGACCTCACCAACGTGTACGGTCCCGGGGGCGTCCCTATGGGGCCCAACAATAGAGACGTACAGGATTTGCACGAGAGGATTACATATTTGAGGCGTTTGCCGTAGTTTCAGTGAGTAACTGTTTCATTTAAATACAAACGTCCCTCTAATTTGGGTTGGAATGCCACTTTAAATGAGACCGGATGCAAAAAACCGTAAATTCCACAGCGGGACTATAAACAAATCCCAAACTAACTCTCCAACTATTTCAGGGATGGCGACATGAAGGCAAAAAGCGCGTTTGTTACTCTCGACGCTACGATTATTGGCCTCAGCTCGCGAAATAATCTAAACCGAATATATGGGCACAATAAATCTAAACCAGGAAATTAGAGCGGGGACCTTTTTGTTGGATGTAACTCGTTAAAACAAAAATGTCCTTCATATAATAAATGGATGGGCAATGAAATACGCCGGGGACGCGTCTTTCATCGCCAGTGAGGATAAAAATCCATGATTGAGAGCGACGATTCCAAAATGTCCTGGTGGTGCGTACGAAAAAGTTGTCTTTGTGTGATTAATCGTTTTAACATTTGTGACTTTTAATAGAAAAAAACACGTACATTTAGAGCTTCATTTCTGCGTTTTCCCACTTAGTATGACTTTTCAACGGGTTTAATGGTCCTGGTCTAGAAACACTATAAAAATATATTTTTTGAAATTGATCAAAGGTTCTGTCCCCTTACTATGAAAACCATCTTTTTTCTGAGATTTCAACTTTGACAACTTTAGAGCGAGTGAACCAATTACAGCAAATACAACTGTCTTTTGCTCGAGTGAAATTCTAAACCACTGTCCATTAGAGAGCAACATAGAGAAATAATATAAGTGACAACAGCTATTCTAGAGAAAGGTAATATAAAGAATAAAAAACGCGCATAAATTAATCATTAAGAAAAAGAAAAATGGAAAATAAAAAAAAAGAATTTATTACTCGTAAGGAGAAGAGTAAGTGTAAGCCAGTAAAAAAAAGTCATTCTCCAATAGAGTTCTACTTTCAAACAAAGGTAAACTTCCGCTTCGTCCTCTGATCCCTTTTGAGAGAGTTCCAAGTTCTGATTGTAACTTTCTAAGACAACAGGTTTTGAATTTACTGCTGACAGGGTAGTTATTCTTCTTCTTCTTTTTGCGGTGCCTTATTCTCTTCGAACGTTGGCGTTTATCATGGCTATTCTTATTCTATCAGCTGCCGGTCTAAATAATTGGATAGATGTCATCCCAAACCACTAGCGCAGGTTTTGCAGCCATGAGCTCCTCTTCCTTCCTGGTCCTATCCTATCTTTGGCCTTTCCCTGTAGGATAAGCTGCAGTAGTCGATATTTATTGTTCCTCATAATGTGTCCGAAGTACTTCATTTTTCTTCTCTTCACTGTGAATGTCACTTCTTTCGTTTTACCCATTCTTCCAAATACTCCTTCGTTAGTTACGTGAATTACAAAATTTTCTGATATTTCCACATTTCGAACGCTTTGAGCTTCCCGATCAAAGCTTCTGTCATGGTCCACGCCTCAACGCCGTACAAAAGGACTGGAAGGATGTAACATCTGACCATTCTTATTTTCAATTGTAGGCTAAGGTTTCTGTTGACGAAAAATGTTTTCATTCTATTGAATACAGTTCTTGCTTTCTCGATTCTGCACCTTACTTCTACGAATTTATCCCATTTTTCATTTACCATTGATTCCAAGTAAGTGTATCTCTCGACTCGCTAGAGTTCCTTGAATTAAACCATTTTCAAAAAAATCGGATTTTTTTTACTGTTTTGATCGGAAGGCTCGTTTGCAATTCCCTTATAACGTAACAAACTCAATTCGAATAAAATTAACCTCTAAAGAGGTTCTTTTTTAAATGGTCCAAAAACGCGATTCAAAAAGTAAATCGTTCTCCGAAGGGATCTATCACCGAAAATATTTAGTGAAGTGAAAGTGTATAATACAAATGGATTATACATTGTATTATATCGTTTAATACGGTATGTATTTAACCTCTTCGTTTTATACAAATTACTGGCAACACTGTGAAGAGTAGACAACGCTGTAGGAGAATGACATATGACTTAAATGACATATAACTGACTTCATTTTTTAATTTTCGTCTATTTGTTTTCATTTTTTTATAAAAAAAAATGTTATTTTATAATTAGTAGGTACTAGTTGTGAAGTAAAAGTGTTTAATATGGTCATAATGGAAGGCCTGGCAAATTTGGGCAATACGTAATACAAAAATATTTTGTCTTTCAACTAAATAATAACAACTCCGAGAAAAATTGTTCTGTTTGGAAGTTCAAGTTCTGCCCAAAGCAATTTGCAAAAAAATTACTAAAGAATGGTGAAGCACCTGCAAATTTGTCCTAAGCAGGATTTGCCAGAATCAGAAAGAGCCCATATAAATGCCCACTCATTACTGGATTCGATAGCATGTGCATTATTTTAGATAGGTATTTATTTGAGACAAAAGCCATGTCATGTAGAAGGGTTTGAACTAGAACTACTTTTTGAAAATAATGGCTATTGAATCCCGCGTTGAGAGTGGGATCCCTGGTTACGCTTAATCTAAAGGAAAATATGGATTTGAATTATAAAAATAACACTTTAATTTATACTGCTAACATCACACATACTCATATACAATTAAACATTTTGAAAATTTTTAAATTGCAATAAGATCTCCCTCTTAGGCTCTTTTCGTAATCCTAATAGTAGTGAAAAAAAATCCCGCTCTTTTTTTGAATTTAATACTGTATAATACAATGTATGTAACTTTGTGTAATACAACAAAAAATAAAATACCGTATTTTCTCATCTCTAAAAATATTGCACCAGCGGAACTTCCGATTATGGGAGGTGAAAAAGGACATCAAAAAGAGAAAAAAAAACAGTTGGATTAACTCCGATCGGTTGAGGCGTTCTCACGTTACAGGCGGTCAAAGTTGAGTAAACGCGATTCTAAAAGTGCGTAAAAATCGACCACCGAAGGGGTCTACCTCCGGAGATATTGCACCTACAGAACTTTCGGGGATGGGAGATGAAAGAGGACATCAAGAAGAGGAGAAAACAGTTAAATTCACTTCAATCGATCGAGGAGTTCTCAAGTTACAGGCGACCAAACTGAAAATTCACACAAAAAAGTGGTAATCGTCCCCCACTTGGACATTTTCACATAAAAATCGGAAAGTTTTGTTTGCTGTTTTTGAACGGAAAGGGACGTTTGCAATCCCCTAAGAATGTAACAAACTCATTTCGAACGAAATTAACCTCTAAAGTGTTTTTTTTTTCAAAACGTCAAAAAACGCGATTCTAAAAGTGTAATATAATTTGGACATTTAAAACAAAAAAAAATCGGGAAATTTTTTTTACTGTTTTTGAACGGAATGCGACGTAGGCAATCCCCTAAGAACGTAACAAACTCATTTGGAACGAAATTAACCTCTAAAGTGTTTTTTTTTAAATAGTCATAAACCACCATTTAAAAAGTGCCTAAAAATCGACCACCGAAGGGGTCTATCTCCGGAGATATTGCACCAACAGAACTTTCACTGATGGGAGGTGAAAGAGTACATCAAGAAGAGAAGGAAACAGTTAGATTCACTCCAATTGGTCGAAGCGTTTTCAAGTTACAGGCGATCAAAACTTTAAATTCACACAAAAAAGTGGTAAGTGGTAATGGTCCGCCCTTTGGACATTTTCACAAAAAAATCGGGAAATTTTGTTTGCTGTTTTTGAACGTAATGGGACGTTTGCAATCCCCTAAGAATGTAACAAACTCATTTCGAACCAAATTAACCTCTAAAGTGTTTCTTTTTTTCAAAATGGTCGAAAAACACGATTCTAAAGTGCCTAAAAATCGACCACCGATTGGGTCTATCTCTGGAGATATTGCACCTACGGAACTTTCGGTGGTGGGAGGTGAAAGAGGATATCAAAAAGAGGAGAAAGCAGTTGGATTCACTCCAGTCGGTCGAGGCGTTCTCCAGTTACAGGCGGTCAAAGTTGAAAATTGACAAAAAAGTGGTAATACTCCCTTTGGACATTTAAAACAAAAAAAAATCGGGAAATTTTTTTTACTGTTTTTGAACGAAATGCGACGTAGCCAATCCCCTAAGAACGTAACAAACTCATTTGGAACGAAATTAACCTCTAAAGTGTTTTTTTTAAATGGTTAAAAAACCCGATTTTGAAAGTGCCTAAAAATCGACAACTGAAGGGGAGTATATCCGGAGATATTGCACCTAAAGAACTTTCGGTGACGGGAGGTAAAACAGGACATCAAGAAGAGGAGAAAACTGTTGGATTCACGCCAATCGCTCGAGGCGTTCTTAAGTTACAGGCGGTCAAAGTTGAAAATTGACAAAAAAGTGGTAATACCCCCTTTGGACATTTTAAAAAAAAATTCGGTAAATTTTTTTTGCTGTTTTTGAACGGAATGGGGCGTAGGCAATCCCCTAAAAACGTAGCACACTCATTTCGAACGAAATTAACCTCTAAAGTGTTTTTTTTTAAATGGTTAAAAAACACGATTTTGAAAGTGCCTAAAAATCGACAACCTAAAGGGACTATCTTCGGAGATATTGCACCTAAAGAACTTTCGGTGATGGGAAGTGAAACAGGACATCAAGAAGAGGAGAAAGCAGTTGGATTCACTCCAATCGGTCAAGGCGTTCTTAAATTACAGGCGGTCAAAGTTGAAAATTGACAAAAAAGTGGTAATACCCCTTTTGGACATTTTCAAAAAAATTCGCAAGCATTTTTTTGGATTTAGATCGGAATGGGACGTTTACAATCCTAAGAACGTAGCAAACTCATTTCGAACAAAATTAACCTCTAAAGTGTTTTTTTTTAAATAGTAAAAAAACACGATTCCAAAAGTGCCTAAAAATCGACCACCGAAGGGGTCTATCCCAGGAGATATTGCACCAACAGAACTTTCGGTGGTGGGAGGTGAAAGAGAACATCAAGTAGAGGCGTTCTCCAGTTACAGGCGGTCAAAGTTAAAAATTGACAAAAAAGTGGTAATCGTCCCCACTTTGGATATTTTCAAAAAAAATCGGAATTTTTTTTACTGTTTTTGAATGGGACGTTTGCAATCCCCCAAGAATATGACAAACTCATTTCGAATGAAATTAACCTCTAAAGTGTTTTTTTTTTTCAAAATGGTTAAAAACACAATTCTAAAAGTGCCTAAAAATCGAATACAACTTTCTCTACAAATTTTAGTAAGTACTAAAATTGGTATAATTTTATTTGTAAAACAATATTTCCACAAAAGTTTATTATTTGATCCTCTGTTTTTTAAACCTCTCATATTCTAGATGAAGCTTTTTTCCTGATTTTTTATTTCTTAGCAAATAAAGTTTTGTTCGTTTTTTACTTTATTTTTTAATTTTCCGTCTTAATATCTGACTTTCTGCTAGTCAATTTTCGTCACTTCTTTTTTTTATTTCCCAAACACAACTCAGTTTTCTTTGTGCAACTTCAACTTTGTTTTCTTTATTTGTTTTTGCGTTTTCTTCATCCTCTCTGCAATTTTCTACACTTCTCATATCCTAGATGAGGCTTTTTCCTTGTAATTTTTTATTTTTTAACCAATAAAGTGTAGTTCGTTTTCTCTTTATTTTCACTTACGTTTCCATTCTAATATTTGACTCTGTCTGCCAGGCAATTTTTTCTTCTATTCGCTTTATATGAAATTGTTTTCGTTTTTTTTTATACATTCATGAAATAAGTTGTTTTTCATTGGTTTGATGTTTTATTCTTTTTTTCATTCACTCTGCAATTTTTTAAACTGCTCATATCCCAGAAGAACCTTAATCCTAGATGATTCTTTATTTCTTAGACAATAAAGTTTAATTTTTACTTCATTTTTTGATTGTCCTTTTTAATATTTTACTCTCTCTCTGCTAGTCGATTTTTGTCACTTATTTTTTCTAATTTTCTAATACGACACAATTTTCTTTGTTCAGTTTCAGGTTTGTTCTCTTGATACGTTTTTAAAATATGTTGCTTTCCATTGTTTCGATTTTTCCCGTTTTCTTCATCCTCTCTGCAATATTCTAAACTTCTCATATCCTAGATGAGGCTATTTCCTTGTAATTTTATTATTTCATAACCAATAAAAAGGCGTTCGTTTTTTTACTTTACTTTTCACTTACGTTTCCTTTCTTGTAGTTGACTCTGTGTGCAAGTCAGTTTTTCTTCTTTTTTCTTCTATTTGTCTAAAACGAGATTTTTTTTTCGTTTTCTTTATACGTTTTTGAAATAATATGTCGCTTCTCAATCTTGCGATGTTTCCTGGTTTGCTTCATTATCTCTAAAAGTTTTTTCACTTATGTTTCCCTTCTAATATTTCATTCTATCTACCAGTCGATTTTTGTCATTTTTTTCTTCTATTTCCCTAATACGACACAGTTTTCTTTCTTCAATATCAGTTTTGTTCTACTGATACGTTTCTGAAATATGTTGCTTCCCATTGTTTCGAAGTGTTCCCTTTTTCTTCATCCGCTCTGCTATTTTCTAAACTTCTCATATCCTAGATGAGGCTTTTTCCTCGTGATTTTTTATTTCTTAACCAATAATCTTTCGTTCGTTTTTACTTTTTCTGTCAATTACGTTTCCATTCTCATAGTTGACTCTGTCTGTCGGTCAAGTTTTCTTATTTTTTCTTCTATTTGTCTAACATGAGAACTTTCAAAAAAAAATTGGGATTTTTTTTTTGCTGTTATTGAACGGAATGGGACGTTTGCAATCCCCTAAGAACGTAGCAAACTCATTTCGAACGAAATTAACCTCTAAAATGTTTTTTTTAAATAGTCAAAAAACACGATTCTAAAAGTGCCTAAAAATCGACCACCGAAGGGGTCTATCTCCGGAAATATTGCACCTACAGAACTTTCGGTTGGGAGGTAAAAGAGGACATCAAAAAGAGGAGAAAACAGTTGGATTCAGTCCAATCGGTCGAGACGATCTAAAGTTACAGGCGGTCAAAGTTGAAAATTAACAAAAAAGTGGTAATACCCTTTAGACATTTGCAAAAAAAAATCATTTTGAATAAAATTACACTCTAAAAGTTTTTTTTTAAAATAGTCCAAATAAGATGTTCAAAAACTGCCTAAAAATCGATCTCAGAAGGGTCCTATCTCCGAAAATATTGAGCCTACAGAACTTCTGATGGTGGGAGGTGAAAGAGGACATCAAGAGATTGTAGAACTCTGCCAGAACCAAAGAATTTCGAATTCTTTGTAAAAAGTTTAGCTGAAAACGTGTACGAGCTTGTTAAGACTATAGCGAGATATCTCAAAAAACCGATAGAGATCATAAAAATTTGACGCACGACTGGATTTTTTAGAACATCAACTAGAAATGTGTACAGACTCTATAAGATTATCTTTAAAAATAAAGATATTATATCTCAAAAACAAATAGTTTTTAAAAATCTTGGTAAAAAGTAGCAAAAAATGAGTGCAAGCTTGATAGGACTACACTTAAAAATAAAGATTTTTTCTATCTCGTAAACCTACAGAGGTCCTAAACATCGGACTATACCACTGGATTTGTTATAAACAATCGGTTGAAAATGAGTACCGACTGCGTGGTATCATCTATAAAAATAGAGAAATTCATAAAATTATGACTTTTTAACATCAGGAGTGAACGTCTTTGAGGCTCATTAGTTACGTCTTTAAGACGTCAGAATATGATATGAAAGGTCTCTAACTTTTCCCCGTTCACGCCTATTTGATGTCAATTTATGACGTCTTGAAGAAAAAGTGAAAAGGTGACCAAAAATCGGCCTTTAAATTTCAGTAGACTGTAGAAAAATCGATTGAAGTTATCAAAACCTAATAACTGCTCTGTCTATATCATTTACATACATATTTAGCCAGGACTATTATTGCTACCCTAAAAAATCGAAATGCGTACGTGACTTCAGTCAACACGATAGAGCACTTTTTGGATGCCTGTTGAATTCGATATCTATATGCAAGTAGATGAATTCCGGCAACTTGATTTTCTGGAGCACGAACTTCATCTTAAAGTTTCTTTTTGTTTTCTATAGTAATGACTTTTTTTCTACAAAAGCGTAATGCCAAATAAGAAGCTTTGATAATTCTTAAGTCAACGTGTTAATCTAAACCTTTTGTTATGGAGGGTTGCACGCGGAACTGCAAGAAACGTCTTGCTAATTAGCAAACTTTCCTAAACCTACAATTGGAAAGTTTCCGGTGAAATGCCCGCCTATTTTCGATGTGCTCTTCCTGTTTATATTTTTTAAGTAGGTCGAGGAAGATTTGCATTATTTAGTAAGCACCTAAACGAGATAATTTAATAAAAATTATTGCTTTATAAGCACAATTAAATCCGCCCGTCCTTCTAGAGAGCTTTTTTCTTAAAAAACCCACAAACTTATAAATTATTTACCACTCGCTTTAGATTTATTTATTTGCGCTTCTTGCGAGACCCTTAAAAACAACACACTACTCCAGAAATTGATTAATGGACCAGTTTTTGCTATTGACGTTGTTTATTATACGATATTCCGAGCTGAGGCGGTTTTTGAAAGGACCAATATATGGAAGGTGGAAGAAGTGCAATTTGTCATTCAAAAAAAAAAAACGTAACATGCAAAATAATTGCAGATGTAGGGTCATTGTGCTGTCCTCGGACATTTATTCTTTAGAAGCCTCTAGAACCTGGAAATTAAATTATTAATTAATTAGTGTTGATGCAAAATTAGATTCAACTGCTACAGTTAAATTAGATGCTACTGCCTGATGAAATAATAACTGAGAAAGTCGAGTAATTAACATTCGTGATGATATATGTATTCAAATGCTTCCGTACAAAGTAAATTATATAGACTTTCGGATTAATAGATAAAAGTTTATGTAAGATTTGTTTTATGAGGTAACATACATCAAACTTAGTGAATTAATCATTATAATGCAGAATATAAACAAGGAAAACAACGTGACAAAAAGGAGCACACATAGCAAGTAAAGTATATTCATGATATCTGACATAATAATATGCCTGTTCAATTCTAAAAAATATATGTCTATGGTTGAGTTGTCAGAATGTCAGAACCTTTTTCTCCTTGCCACCTTGGGCGAATTTCAAAACTCACCGGTGGATCCACCGGTTAAACCGGTTAGCTACCATTTCGTTTCAATTTTCACCGTATACCAGAAAGTGACCGTTTCTAAACTAACCGTTGGAATTGTCGGTTCGCTACCGGTAGCTCACCGAATGTACCGGTCTAGAGAAGTGAAATTTCGGTAGATTAAAGGAGAAAATGTCAGTATTGACAGTTCGTGCCCGTGGCCTTTCTATAAACAAAGGGCGAATTCCAAAAGTGATCAATAAATTTACCGGTTACATCTACCGGTAGATCGTTGGTAATTCCGGTTACATCGGAATTCAAGCCATTTTACGGTCAATTTAGAAACGGTTTGATTCACCAATGACATTTTTGTTGTTTTGTTTGTTGTCCTAGTCCCAAAAATTATGATTTGTTGTGGAAATCAGGAACATTTTTAACGTGGGACACATAACATACGCATAAGACTATATGCATTGTATAAACTAGTGTTAAACAAACTTGCTTATGCCCTTCTAGGTACCTACTAAAAATGTTTTGAAGAACTAGGCTAGAACCAGTTCTTAAAATGGAGCCATCCTTTCCAAAAACCGGCTTCCAGAGTTTCAATGTCGAGTCGTCCATTACAAATTACAATTTACAATTATTATTAATTTTCACCAACTCCAAAAAAAACAACATTTAAATTTAGAAATTTTCATTAAATTTCAGACTGTAAACTGTAAAAACAAATTAGCGTTATGATTGTTTATATAAAGGCCACGGGCACGAACTGTCAATACTGACATTTTCCCCTTTAATCTCCCGAAATTCCACTTCTCTAGACCGGTACATTCGAGATGGCTGCATTCAGCAGTATGCGCACGGGGCAGTATTTGCAACGTTGCCACATATACAATGCAGAGTTCTTTGAATAAAATATTTCTGCGGCTCATAGGGTATATTCGTAATAATCATATATAAATAATAAAGTTTCGGTAATTTATCAATTGTTTTAATTGACAAATTATGGTTTAATGACATTAATTTATATACTTTTATGTGATTTTGGCAATTCTCGAGAATTAAGTAGATATCTATACTGAACCAGTATAGAAGGTAACTTTAATCCTCCAACAAGCAGAACAAGTTATGTAGTTATAGATTGGTGGTTATATTATGTATATATGGGAGGTTGACCTAACGTCAACTCGTTGTCTTAAGGACTAACCCATTCCTAAGGTTCATGTAAGGGAAATCATTTGCTGTAAATGAAGTATTTACCTAAGCGATACCACACTTTAAGGAATATGTTATAATCCTTAAACTGTGGTGATACTCTATGCATGAATGTATGCTTCATTATTATAGATATTTAAGGATACCTATTCTATAGGTAACCTATAATGTATTTTCATGTAGTAAAAATCATCAGTTAGAAGTTCTAAATGCGTTTCTTCGGCCATAAAATTAATAATAGAATAAAATGAATAGAGGATAAATTGTTATAATTATTCTTTATCTACTTTGGTTTTTGTTATGCCCATTGCGCGCGGTTGATTAAAGATAGAAATATCACATCGGCAACCTTGCACTGGAGGCGGTCCTTAAATTTACTATGTATAGCCGAGTTCGGTAATTCCATCCGAGCGCTCCGGACATAGACCATCTCCCAAAATCTTAACAAGCTAGAGTGAGATAGCTGATATCCCGAACGCTCGGGATGTAATTACCGAACTCAACTATAGTAAAGATGCAATGTTGACGAAATTTTGAGGTTAGTTTGTTTTTGTTATTATTTTTGCCTTTAAAAGATTTTGTATACCTTGTGCCCATATTGTGTCTATTTTTTTATGAATATTGGTACATAAAAATTAGAATTCTTATCAACCCATTAAGAACATAGAACACAGGTTCCCAGCGATTATAGTGCTTGA
Organism: Taphrorychus bicolor; assembly: GCA_951812265.1. Lineage (NCBI taxonomy): Eukaryota > Metazoa > Arthropoda > Insecta > Coleoptera > Curculionidae > Taphrorychus > Taphrorychus bicolor. The sequence goes on along the minus strand of OX638300.1, from coordinate 43,805,073 downwards.
GTGCCATGTCTGTTTAGTTTCATTCTCGATCAGTCTTGCAATTCTTCATCAGTCCTGATGATTTTGCTCATGCACACTTTACTTAGCTTACCCCTATTTGCACCAAACAAATTTAGGTAAACATAAACTTAAGGACCCCTTAGCCATAGCTATTAGTATGAGGCAGTAATAAGGAAAACCTTAACTAGATGTACTTGAAAATTGTGTGGTGCAAATGGCCGTAAGTTTCATCATATATAAGTTGAATTAAGTTACGAGGCACTAGAATAGGTACCTACATATATTTGCTGATCTTGGACAATAAGATTTTAATTACGCAAAAATGCAACCAACCTATGCATATTGGAGAATAACCCTACTGATAAGTATACACTCAGCAACTGGTTACTGGTAACACTTTAGTTCGTTGAGAGCCCACTCTTTATGCAAGAAGCCTTACAATTTATCATTATTCTTATACATAGTTAGCGTTAGCTTTGTTGAGATGAACTTACTGGTGTGAGTAAAAGCCCTTTTTGGACACACCGAACACAAACACAATTGAAATCACTGGATGACGCTGATTTACTATCACCTTCATCTTCAGCAGTGTTTGCTGATGAACGCAGCAGATTTTCTTTGAATTGACTTGACTCTGCCCTAAGACTGAACTTAAGAGTCAGCTGTGTTTTCTCAATATGTTTAATAATCGGGACAGGGTGACTTAACTATAAAACTGGGTCCAAAGAGAAAGTGCATGGGCCATTTTAGAGTCAGTTGTAGAATTGTGGTACTGGACCAAGACAATTATTCTACGGAAATGGGTGGAAGCGAAACTGAAAAGTTTTGAGCCTTTAGGGTTGCTTAAAAATGGGTGAGAATCAATTTTGTTTGGTCCCTACCTACAAGGAAATAGTGAAAATGAAGCGATAAATCGCCATAATCATGTGCAAACAACTAAAAGTCAAACTGTAAACTGTTAAATCAATAACAAAATTCACACTTTCATGTGTTCCAGTAAATAGACTTTTATTCTTTCATTTATTTCTTTTGACGTTTCTCCCGCTACTTTATCATGTACTTATGTTGATTGTTAAGCTAAGATAAGGGAATAAATAAATATATACATAACATAATTGTAAATATATTATTTATCTTTTAAGGTTGCTAGACACATATCAATTACTTAGTAACAATTTAAATATAAGATTTGTTGAAAGACGTAACTACTTTTTTCATGGGGAAACAAATGGTATCACTAACATTTATATAGGCAGTCAAATATTACCAATAAGCTGAATATACTTAACTAGTTGAATAACATCTACGTTAAAACAAAATAAGAATTATTATTATCTAAAAATGTGACACTGTAGCAAAGGGTATGTATTTCTTGCAATGATAAGATGATTCAAAATCAAAAACCTTTATTTAGGTAAAAATATGTACTTATAATAGGCTCTACTGTACAATATAGGCCATCGTTGGAAAAAATTTATTTCCCACTACTAGTTCTCAAGATATCTGTTGGGTTCATTATGACACCGAACAAAACAGTTTTACTAAAACATCTAATACACCATATTTTCATATCTTCAGTGTTACTCCAAGTTTCATCTAAAACTTCAAATGAAGTCTACAAGAAATTTAAATAAATTCCGACATACACCGGTGTTAATTAAATCTTGATTTTTAACTCGAAATTTAACTAAATTCCAACTTTAAAATTGCAATTTAACTAATTCCTGACATTAAACAAATTCGATATTTAACTAAATTCCGATTTTAAATTGAGAATTTTACTAAACTCTGATTTCGCACTTAGAATTTAACTAAATTCCAATATACATTCAATTTAAATAAATTCCGATTTTAAACTTGGAATTAAACTAATTTATGATTTTTCAAATTCGCAACAATGGAATTTAATCGAATTTCGATTTTATAAAACAAATTTTTATAAATTCCATTATACACGGAATTTAACTTAATTTTGATTTTTAAATCGAAATTTAACTAAATTCTAATTTTAAAGTGTGTCCGTGTATATCGGAATTTAACTAAATTTTGATATTTAAATCGAAATTTAACTAAATTCCATTTTTAAAGTCGCAATTTTACTAAATTCTGACTTTAAACACAGAACTTTACGATATTTCGATTTTAAACTCGGTGTTTAACCAAATTCGATATTTAAATAAATTCCGATTTTTGACTGTGAATTTATTTGAATTCTGATTTCTAACTTGGAATGTAACTAAATTCCGATTTTAAATTGTGAATTTAACTGAATTCTGATTTCAAACTTGGAATTTAACTAAATTCAGATATACATTCATATTGTTGCGAACTCAGGGTTCGATAATTCCAGTGTAACGATTTAACACGAAAACACTATTTATTTATTTCCACAATTACACACCACTTCTAAATAACTCATTACTTAACACTTTATAGCCTTCTATTATCGCTTCGTAACTTTAGCTTACTTATAGCTCGATTAAAATACGACTACTACAACCGCCGCTCTATGCGCCTTTATATACAATCCTAAAATTACAGAAAAACCTAGAAAGTTCTTTATAAGAATTCTTGAATAATCTCACATAAAAAAAAACGGTTGTAAACAACTGCCTTCTAGATTAAACCAGCCGAGCAATAAATCACTCGTATCAGCCATGACGCAGCGCGGATAGGTCGCGAAGCTCCACCAACCAACACGCTCCCATGCGTTGCCCCGCCTCCCATGCGGCGTTGCTGCGAATCGTAACATTGTCCTCCTCCTAAGGCTGTTCGTCCCGAACAGATAGAGTTCCATGGTATCGTGCTAATCGATCCAAATGAACGACCTTCATCTTTGACCTGGGGGTCCGCTGGATCCTATACACCACATCATTAATCTTCTTTATAATTGTATAAGGTCCTTCCCAATTTTGGCTAAGTTTGGGCGACTTCCCCACCTTTCGCCGCGGATTGTATAGCCACACCAAATCACCATCCTGGAAGCCGCGGGAGTTAGCTAGTAAGTCATATCTTGCTTTGGCTCGATCACTGGATATCCGCAGTTTATTCCTGACTTGTTCATGAACATTGTCCAGCCTCTCTTTGAGCTCCTCCACAAAGTTCTCGGAGTTGAGCGAGTCTTTTTCTGGTGTTCCATACATCAAATCCGCAGGAAGCCTCATTTCCCTTCCGAACATTACTCTCGCCGGAGTATAACCAGTGGCTTCATGCGTAGAGCCTCGATATGTCATCAACATGAGAGGTAGATGTTGGTCCCAATCACGCTGATGATCTGCCACCATTTTAGACAGGTAATGTTCCATGGTCCGATTAAACCTCTCTACCATCCCATCCGACTGTGGATACAAAGGAGTTATCCTGGTCTTGCGAATTCCGAGAAGTTCCATGACCTTCTGGAAAACAGCCGATTCAAAATTTCGGCCCTGATCAGAATGAAGTTCGAGAGGGACCCCAAATCTGCAGAACATTTCATTTACTAGCACCGTTGCCACAGTCGTTGCTTCTTGATTAGGTAGGGCGTATGCTTCAGGCCATTTAGTGAAGTAATCCATGGCGACCAAGATGTATCTGTTGCCCGACTCAGTCTGAGGAAATGGTCCCGCGACATCAATTGCTACCCTCTCGAATGGAGCACCTACCGTGTACTGCACCATTCGGCCGCGTGATCTTGTTCGAGGTCCTTTTGTGGCATAACAAACTTCGCACTTGCGGCACCAAGATTCGACGTCTTCATGATACTTCACCCAGTAGAACCGCTCTTTAATTTTGGCCAAGGTTTTATTGACCCCAAAATGACCTCCACTGGTTCCGTCGTGCATTTCCTGTAGTACGGCCGATTTTCTGCTACCAGGAACAACCAACTGACTGACTACGGTCTTGCCATCCGGACTCTCCCAGGCTCTCTTCAGTAATCCATTTTCTATTTTAAGAGAGTGCCACTGGGCCCATAGCGCCTTCTGGTTTGGACTTTTACCAGCAATTTCTTGCCACTCTGGTCTCTTGTCGTCAGTCTTTGCAGAGAGGATGGGTCCAATATCTGGATCATTCATTTGTTCTTCTCGAAGGGTCTGTGTGGTCCAGCCATCGTTTATTTCCACCGACGTTCTCCTTACAGAAGGATGTCCCTCACGTTGCTCAGTTCTTCGACAATCCTGACTATCTTCTTTACATGGCCGTCTAGACAATGTATCGGCATTTCCGTGACACCTTCCTTGTCGACGTTCAGTTTGGATCTTCTGTCCTTTAATGCGTCCGGCCTCTGTAACACTTTTGCCACCCAAATTATTGCCTTGACTTGATTGGTTGACTTGACTGATCCTGGCTGTCTTAACGGGCTCGGTCAATTGCCCCCTTACATTGACCGGAATAGGCTTTTCCTGGAATCTAGGGCGGTCCTGGTTTCGGCTCGGTCTTCTAAACAACGGCGACGGACTTCTTGCCCTATTACGGCAGTTACTCTTGATGTGACCCAGTCTGCCGCAGTTAAAACATTTTATGCCCCGATTGCCTGTTGATCGAGGGGTCCTTCCCAATAGGGCTTGTATACTGACTGCCATATCCTTCATCGCTTTATGTAAACTGGCCATGGATTCAGCCATAGACGTATTCTCCTCTTCATTGCAAGTTGCCATTCTTACACGCGGAGCTGAACTAGATGACACTCGTGACGCCTCGAATTCCAGGGCCCGAACTAGTGCCTCGCTGATATCCTTGGGCCTTACTAGACGTAAGTGGTATCTCATGTCACTATCGCGAACTCCCTCAATGAACCTTTGGGCGGCAAATTGCATTTGAAAAGATTCAGGGGCCGATGGATATGCTAGGTGAATGAGTCTGTCTATGTCCGCCTCAAATTCTTGTAAGGGTTCACCTGACTTTTGATGTCTCATCCTCAGCTGGGCCTGAAACACGGTTTCTTTGTGCTCATTTCCAAATCGTAGTTGTAGAGTGTGTACTAAAGCCGCATAATTACTTTGATCCGCTGCCGACAGAGATTGGAGTAACTCAGCCGCTTTTCCACGAAGTGCTACCACTAATGATGTAGCTTTCTGGGGCTCGGACCAACCATTAGCTTTTGCAGCTGCCTCAAACTGAGTTTTATAAATTTCCCATGCAGTAGTACCGTCATAATCGGGAGGCTTAATTTTAGCGTTGGCTGTGCTAAAACTCTCTGTAGACACGTTGTCGTCCTCAAGTTGTTCCCGGAATTTCTTTTCTAGCTCGAGAACCCTCTGGTTTACAGCTTCGAGTCCCTTGTTGACGCCGTTAATGGATTCGTTAACGGATTCGTTAACGGATTGCATTATTCTTTCTTCCAATTGTTGCTCCCTAGCTGCGAGATGGTTCATTAATTCTTCTTTGAATTGTTGATGACGTTGCTCCTGCACTTGATCACGTTTTTCCTGCTCTTCCTTTTGTTCTAGATAACGTCTTTCCTGCTCTTCCTTCTGTTCTAGATAACGTCGCTCCTGTACTCGATCACGTCTTTCTTGTTCCTCTTTTTGTTCCTTATAATGTTTTTCCTGCTCTTCTTTTTGTTTTACATAACGTCTTTCTTGCTCTTCTTTCTGTTCGTTATAACGTCTCTCCTGTACTTGATCACGTTTTTCCTGTTCTTCCCTCTGTTGTTGAATAAGGGACAGCAGGGCGGCAAGTTGATCCTCCATCGCTTGATGCTGGCTTCTGGTCACTGGCATAAACACGTAATGTCCGGCAATGAAGCACTCACTGTCTTCAAATTCCCACTGGAATCGCACTTCTGACACCAATTGTTGCGAACTCAAGGTTCGATAATTCCAGTGTAACGATTTAACACGAAAACACTATTTATTTATTTCCACAATTACACACCACTTCTAAATAACTCATTACTTAACACTTTATAGCCTTCTATTATCGCTTCGTAACTTTAGCTTACTTATAGCTCGATTAAAATACGACTACTACAACCGCCGCTCTATGCGCCTTTATATACAATCCTAAAATTACAGAAAAACCTAGAAAGTTCTTTATAAGAATTCTTGAATAATCTCACATAAAAAAAAACGGTTGTAAACAACTGTTTTCTAGATTAAACCAGCCGAGCAATAAATCACTCGTGTCAGCCATGACGCAGCGCGGATAGGTCGCGAAGCTCCACCAACCAACACGCTCCCACGCGTTGCCCCGCCTCCCATGCGGCGTTGCTGCGAATCGTAACAATATTAACTAAATTCCGTTTTTAAACAAATTATAAATCTTTTAACACAGATATATAAAATTTAATTAAATTTTAATTTTTGAAACAGAATTTAACTAAATTCCTATTTTAAACTTGAAATTAAACTAATTTATGATTTTTCAAACACGGAAAATGGAATTTAATCGAATATCGATTTTATAGAACGAATTTTAATAAATTCCGATATACACAGAAATTAACTAAATTTTTATTTTTAAATCGAAATTTAACTAAATTCCAATTTTAAAGTTGCAATTTTACTAAATTCTGGTTTTAAAGACGAAAGTTAATGAAATTTCGATTTTAAACTCGAAGTTTAATCAAATTCGGAATTTAAGTAAATTCCAATTTTAAACTTGGAATTAAACTAAATTATGATTTTTTTAACACGGCTATATGAAATTTAATTAAATTTTAATTTTTAAATCGGAATTAAACTAAATTCCTATTTTAAACTTGAAATTAAACTAATTTATGATTTTTCAAACACGGAAAATGGAATTTAATCGAATATCGATTTTATAGAACAAATTTTAATAAATTTCTTTATACACGGAGTTTAACTAAATTTTGATTTTTAAACTGAAATTTACCTAAATTCCAATTTTAAAGTCGCAATTTTACTAAATTCTGACTTTAAACACGGAAGTTAATGAAATTTCGATTTTAAACTCCGTGTTTAACCAAAGTCGATATTTAACTAAATTCCGATTTTTTAATGCGAGTTTAATTGAATTCTGATTTCAAACTTGGAAATTGACTAAATTTCGATTTTGAACATGGAATTTAATTAAATTCCAACTTTAAATTCGCAATTTAACTAATTTCTAACTTGAAAAATGAAACTTAACTAAATTTTGATTTTAAATTCGGCGTTTAATCCAATTCGGAATTTAACTAAATTCCGATTTTAAACTTGTAATTAAATTAAATTAATAATTTTTTAACACGTATATATGAAATTTAACTAAATTTTAATTTTTAAATCGGAATTTAACTAAATTCCGATTTTAAACTTGGAATTAAACTAATTTATGATTTTGCAAACATAGAAAATGGGATTTAATTGAATTTCGATTTTATAAAACGAATTTTAATAAATTCCGATATACACGGAATTTAACTACATTTTGATTTTTAAATCGAAATTTAACTAAATTCCAATTTTAATGTCGCAATTTTACTAAATTCTGACTTTAAACACGGAAGTTAATGAAATTTCGATTTTACACTCGGTGATTAACCAAATTCGATATTTAACTATATTTCGACTTTTTACTGCGAATTTAATTGAATTCTGATTTCAAACTTGGAATTTGACAAATTCCAATTTCGAACACGGAATTTAACTTAATTTCAACTTTAAACTCGCAATTTAACTAATTTCTGACTTTTAACATGAAACTTAACAAAATTTCGATTTTATATTCGGAGTTTAATCAAATTTGGAATTTAATTAAATTCCGATTTTAAATTGTGAATTTAACTGAAATCTGAATTTTTTAACACGGATATATGAAATTTAACTAAATTCCTATTTTAAACTTCGAATTAAACTAATTTATGATTTTTCAAACCCGGAAAAATGGAATTTAATCGAATTTCAATTCTATTCAACGAATTTTAATAAATTCCGTTATACACGGAGTTTAACTAAATTTTGATTTTTAAATCAGGATTTAACTAAATTTCAACTTTAAAGTGGTAATGTAACTAATTTCTGATTTTAAACACATTAATGAAATTTCCATTTTTAACTCTAAGTTTAACCAAATTTGATATTTAACTAAATTCTGATTTCAAACTTGATATTTAACTAAATTCCGATTTTGAATTCGAAATTTAACTAAATTTCAACTTTCGCAATGTAGCTAATTTTTGGCTTTAAGCAAGGAAAGTGCAAAAACTTCGATTTTAAACCCGGAGTTTAATCAAATTTGGAATTTAACTAAGTTCCTATGTAAAACTACAAATTTAACGGAATTCTGATTTCAAAGTTAGAATTAAACTAAATTGCGATATACATTCAATTTAACTAAATTCGGATTTTAAACTTTGACTTAAACTAAATTATGATTTTTTTAACACAGGTAAATGGAATTTAATCGACTTTTGATTTTATAGAACGAACTTTAATAAATTCCGATATACACGTAATTTAACTAAATTTTTATTTTTAAATCGGAATTTAATTAAATTCCAATTTTAAAGCAGCAATTTTGATCATTTCTGACTTTAAACGGAAGTTAACAAAACTTCCGTTTTTAGCTCTGAGGTTAAACAAATTTGATGTTTAACTAAATTCCGATTCTTAACTCGAAATTTAACTAATTTCAACCTTAAAGTCGCAATTTAACTAATTTCTAACTTTAAACATGGAACTTAACTATATCCCGATTTTAAACTGCGAATTTAACTGAATTCTGATTTCAAACTTGGAATTTAACTAAATTCCGATATAAATTCGATTTAACTAAATTCCGATTTTAAACTTGAAATTAAACTAAATGATGATTTTTCAAATACGGAAAAACGGAATTTAATCGAATTTCGATTTTACCAAACGAATTTAATTTTAAGTCGGAATTTAACCAAATTCTAACTTTAAAGTCGTAATTTACCTAATTTTTGACTTTAAACATGGACCTTAAGTAAAATCCGATTTTTAACTGCGAATTTAACTGAATTCTAATTTCAAACTTGGAATTTAACAAAATTCCGATATAAATTCGATTTAACAAAATTCCGATCTTAAACTTGAAATTAAACTAAATGATGATTTTTCAAACAGGAAAAACGGAATTTAATTGTATTTCGAACTTAAGTTAAATCCGATTCTAAACTGCGAATTTAACTGAATTCTGATTTGAAACTTAAAATTTAACAAAATTCCGATATACATTCGATTTAACTAAATTCAAATTTTAAACTTGAAATTAAAGTAAATGCACATTCAAACTTGGAATTTAACTAAATTCCGATATAAATTCGATTTAACAAAATTCCGATTTTAAATTTGAAACTAAACTAAATGATGATTTTTCAAACAAGGAAAAACGGAATTTAATCGAATTTCGAACTTAAGTAAAATCCGATTTTAAACTGCGAATTTAACTGAATTCTGATTTCAAACTTAAAATTTAACTAAATTCCGATTTTAAACTTGAAATTAAACTAAATGATGATTTTTCAAACACGGAAAAACGGAATTTAATCAAATTTCAATTTTATAGAACGAATTTAATTTGAAATCGGAATTTAATTAAATTCCAACTTTAAAGTCGCAATTTAACTAATCTTTGACGATTTTAACTGAATTGTGGTTTCCAAATTGAAATTTAAGTAAATTCCGATATACATTCGATTTAACTAAATTCCAAGTTTAAACTAGAAATTAAACTAAATGATGATTTTTCAAACACGGAAAAACAGGATCTAATTGAATTTCGTTTTTGTAAAACGAATTTAATTTAAAATCGGAATTTAACTGCAAATTTAGGTAAATACCGACTTTAAAGGCGGAATTTAACTGAATTCTCATTTCAAACTCGAAATTTTACTAAATTCCTACATATGTGGAATTTAACTAAATCCCGATTTTAGACTTGGAATTTAATCAAATTTCGATCTTATAGAATATCGGGAATTTATCTTCGTCTCTTTCTTCTCGAGCTAACCCCCAAATTCCCAAGCACTCACAAGCCCACAGTTAAATTTCTGCGGTGTTTACGATGTCTAGCAACAACTGTCAAGCAACGTTTATCTTCAAAAAATGTTACTTTAGTAGTTACGAAAGTATATTTCTTATTACAAAAAACTCCTACAACTAAAACGTAAAAGTGGAGTAGAACTAAGAATATTTGGAGCAGAGCAGTAAATTATCATAAAAAGGAGTAGAAATACTCCCAACGGAGTAAGTATGGCAACACTGAGTGAAACCAAAAAATGTCAAGCTACTTGACTTGATGAATCTCCAATCACATCTCATCAAAGTTTTGTTTAAAGTTTGTGAGTGACAAAACTTTTTGAGGGGTTGTGTATGTGTGTTAGGGCCTTTAGGGCCTTAACACACAAGAAAAAATAAATTTTTCCTTCGTCATTATGTAATCTCCGATCGTCGATGGGGACGATAACGAATTTTGGCTTGAGTAATGTGTGTATACAAGTGTTCCACGGCCGCAACATGTGTTATGTCGAACAGATTTAGCTGAAAGCGAATGCCCTGACGAGTAATCTTCCCAGCAATTAAGGGCCAACTAATTAGGAGCGAAGACTTGATATATTAAGGTTCAATTGGAATGCCATGTTTGTTTGAAACGGTATCCGAAACTTGCCTAAATCTGATATAATGAAACCGAAATCATCATCATTTATGCGATGGGACGTTCCTCCACAAGCGAATACCGTAAACGTCAATTTGATCCATCGACGAAGACAAAACGGGCGGGATGGGGTTGGTAAATATTTTCGAGCCTGGAAACTAAGTTTGGCGGATTTGCACATGTCCGACCGAATTTGTTCAACCGCCCTTAAAGCGTTAAGGACCTTTACATGGTCGGGGAATGATTTAATTAAACGGGATGATAACCGAGATACTCGTCAAGGTTTTAGTTGGGAAACATTTTAATCATAAATTTTAATGAACCCCTCTAGCTTGGCATCGCGAAATTTAGGAACACTAGTTTGGGAGTTAGAACAGTTTGGATTGCTCGCGACAGGGATTTGGCCCTTGGAGGGAGGATTTTGAACCACACAGCACCTACTTGAAGCTGCATAACCTAACTGCCTAAAAAATTAAGTGTTCCTAAGATAATCTTTTTATAGTCTTTTGAGGCATTGTTTTTCTGAAATATTAGCCTCTTCGTGCTCCAATTACTCCACGGATCATCTTCAATTCAATTCAGGTTAAAACACAAATCCTGCAACTCCTCTTGTGTTCCGCAATTACGGAACACAAAGGGCATCCTTTCCAACGAGGTGGACATCTTATATCAATCGCAGATCTTTAAACACGGCAACAATTTCAAGAGGAAGAAGGAAATTACGTTCCTAAATGCAGACTGGAGGCGTGCTAAAATTCAAGTGCGCCGATATCCCGCGCCACCACTACCCCCACCCCAGTCCTTCCACTGCAGCGCGACGGCGCCGGCCGGGGAATAAATACCACGGAGCTCACCATAGTCGAATCAGTCAATGTCGGGAAGCACGGGAGATCACTTCGCCATGGCTTCAAAGCCCGGAAAACAGTTTAGATTGTAGAATAACAATGTTCCTTATTAATAGTAATTATAGGATCTTCTATCTAATTTTATAGTCATCGCGGATATTTTCCAGACTTCAGATTTCATTTGAGACTTGAACTAACAGCTTTCAAGTCTCAAAAATGTGTACACACAAATTTTTATGGTTGTGCTCATGTGGTTATATGAAACTGAATGAATTAAAAAAAATATTGAAACTAAGGAGTGCTTGGCATACAAGTAATTATTAACAGCTTTGTAGATAGTCTTTAGTGTCTTAAAACATTAGGAGAAGTATTAAAAAATTGTTGAACCAAAATAAAAATCTTATATATGATATAAAATTGAAAAATATCGTTTATAAAATGATGTTTTTTGTTTGTGACTAATTTGGGCGTTTAATAATTGAGGGTTTAGTATATAAAAATTTTATTACCTGCTTATAGTTAAAAAAATTCAAATCCTGAGTCGCAGAAAATCATCCAAACGAGGCATAATTCTAGGTACATAATGTAATATTATCTTAAACGCTATACAAAAATCTTAATATCTGGGAATTTTTATTATATTATTATTTTTTTGTATTAGACCGTTCTTATGTCCAAAATACTAGATAATTACCTGCAATAAATGCTTATACTCCGTTATAGGTTCAATGCCCAAAGCGATATTAGAATATTGTTACGATTCGCAGCAAGGCCGCATGGGAGGCGGGGCAGCGCGTGTTGGTTGGTGGAGCTTCGCGACGTATCCGCGCTGCGTCATGGCTGACACGAGTGATTTATTGCTCGGTTTAATCTAGAAGGCAGTTGTTTACAACCTTTTTTTTTATGTGAGATTATTCAAGAATTCTTATAAAGAACTTTCTAGGTTTTTTTGTAATTTTAGGATTGTATATAAAAGGCGCATAGAGCGAGCGGTTAAGAGTAGTAGTAGTCTTATTTTAAGCGAGCTATAAGTAAGCTAAAGTACGAAGCGATAATAGAAGGCTATAAAGTGTTCAGTAGTTATTTACTAGTCGAATTGTACCTGTGTGTATTTGTGGAATAAATAAATAGTGTTTTCGTGTTAAATCGTTACACTGGAATTATTGAACCCCGAGTTCGCAACAATATGCACTATCCTTTGTGTAGATTAGGGCAAGGTATTTTATGATAGCAACTCGAAAATAGAAAGTTATAAATTGCGTAGTTGCGTATAGAACTGTGTTTTGTGTTTTGTGTGTGTATACGTGAGTATGAAAAATTACACTAACAAACAACTATATAGGGTGATTCACGTTACTCGACACGGAAGGTTGTGGCTAAACTTTTAGATTTAAAAAAAGTTTTGTATATGGAATAGATGGGGGTCTATTGGAAGTACATTTTAAAATTATTGTCATTGTATACAGGTGGTCCCAAAAGTATAAAATTGATTAAAGTTGTATTTTTTTAAATGAGACACCTAATATATTTATGTATTTTCGGTACCTACGGACAAAAGTAAAGGTAGTTTTATTAAGGTTTATGGCATCTAAACCGTAACGTTTTTCAGATATTCGTGATTTTGTGAAAATGCAGCATCAAATTAAATGTTTAAAATCTCAGCACTTTGTTTCTTTTCAACCACCAAAATTGGCTGGTGGGCTAATAGTACATTGGATTTTTTGCGGTGTGTATTAAATATTAACTACTGTGCACCGAATGTCAATAAATGAACACCAAATTATTGCAAACTTCAAACAGTAATAACTCGTTTAATTTAAATTAGACACCCTGTATTTATTTTATAGTATCATTAGATGCAGAATTTAGTTTCCTATCAAAACTATTAAACATTCCTATAGCTTGGTCTTTGCGTTTTCTTGAAAAATTGATTTTTTTCTGAATTTGAGCTCACATAAACGAATTAAGTAATCTACTTTAACTGTTACAATACCTGATTTTGAGAAAGCAAAATTTATTATAATTAGTACTGGGTGTTCACTACAAAACTTCGTTTAGGAGTTTATAAAATTTTGACAGAAAAGGATGGCATAATGAAAGTAAATGGACTTTTGTTTCTCCATTCTTGTCCTTTCACATTTCACAACCAACTAGACGAAGTTTTCTAATGAACACCCCGTATTTGTCGGATATTAATTTATAAGTTACAGAATTATGATCATGAAGATTATTTAACAGTCATCTGAATGTTAAGGTGTCTTTATTTAGCCTAAAATATCAAATAAAACAATAAAACATTATATCACAAGAGTTGTTATAAAATTTAGCATCTCTATTACAAAAAAATTAAGTGCAATAATAGTGGCAATTTGAAATACAATAAATAACAAGTCAACATAAGAGTAAATCAAACAGTTATAAAATTTGTTCAAAATGACGACAGCCTGATTCTAAACACAAACGTATTCTGTTTTTAAATCCTTCACTCAGATTGCGTAACATATAGGGAGTTATGCTTCTGAAGGCCTCTCTGATTCGTTCCTTCATATTTTCTTTTGTGGTTGGTGGGGTATTATACACGATTCCTTTCACATATCCCCATAAAAAGAAATCCGGAGGCGTTATGTCAGAGGACCTTGGTGGCCAATGTTGTGCTCCATTCCTTCCAGTCCATCGATTTTGGAAACGAACATTTAAGAACTCCCGGACTTCACGATGATAATCAGCAGGTGCCCCATCCATTTGCAGCCACATGGTTCTTCTTATATCTACAAGAACTTCTTCCAGTAAAATTGGAAGCTGATTTCTCAAAAAATTTAGAAACGACATTCCGTTTAAATGTTCGTCAAAAAAATAAGGTCCAATCCCCCCATACATTTACTGACCACCTAAGTTGGTTATTAATAACTCTAAATTCATGGGGATATATAATATAGATCAATAATAAATTATTCTGATTTTAAATCAGAATAATAATGAAAATTGTGTCGGTTAAAAGAACCATCGTTATGATAAGAACACTCATCACTAAATAGAACTGATTCAAAAAAATCTTGATATTTATGTTTTTGAAGAATCCTTGATACGCTTGCTTGGCTAATATTTAAGTTTTGTGCAATTTCTCGTTGTCCGACATGGGGATTTTCAACTACAGAGCCAATAACGGCTAATTCAGTTTCTTGGTTTTCTGTAACTGGTCTCGTTTTGACAGTCGTTTCATACTGAACACTACCAGTTTGCCTAAATTGAACCAACAGTTTTTCAAAAACGGCTCTATTCGGTCGAGTTCGGTTAGGAAACCTTTCAGCATAAACTGTCTGGGCAGCCGCCCATCTCTAGTAAGACAACAGTTCCATCTCTAGTGATAGTGACGTATGACAAATGATATGACTTAAAGAAAAATAAATAAAAATAATTAATGACTCGGGACATGTGCGCGCCCAAAAATATATTCTTAAAAAAAAGAGATGCATCAAGGCAAAAAATGATGCAATTTGTAAAATGTTTTTAATATTTTTTAATACAGTTGTTTTCGGCGGGTAATGTTGCCTTGCCTATTATCAAAAATGTAAGGAGATTAGTTTTTACCGAGTAATAAATATACTGTCCTACTATACAGTCCACTACTGCTTCTTATTTCCTATCGAAGCATCAATAACGATAAGAGATAACAATTTAGGCCCACAATGGCTTAACATTTTGGTCCTTCGAGCCGGATTTGGGGTCCATCGCTCTACCTCGCTACACAAGTGCCTGGCTTTGGGGGTCTAAAGAAGATAGGGCTGAATCATTGGCTGTGTTCCAGCTGCTTGTTGCCGTAGGTTGCACCGTACAACTGAGTAAGTCCGTTCCTTTTTTGCCAATTTCCTTTTATAAATGTACCTATTTGCACCAGGTTTATAGATTTTTTTATAACTTGCATAATAGTTTGTTTAGCAAGTATTTATTGCTTTTGGGGCTGCAGTTTATATTGCCGTTTCTCACAGCCAATACTTACAGATCTCATCATCTCGAATATCTTTCTAAATACCTCATCATCTCAAAAAACATGCCTCGTGAAAAAACCTCTGAAAAAGCGATTAAATCTAGACAACTGAATGCAATTTCATGATACTTTTATGTCATTGATACATAATAATAGCAATTTAAGTCTTACACAGAAATTTTATTATCTGCAGTCCTCTTTAAAGGGTGATGCACTTCAGGCAATACAATCCTTGCAAATTTGTGATTCTAATTATTTAATCGCTTGGTAACTAATTTGTGAGAGATACCAAAATACTCGCGTAATAATAAATAATCATATCAAAGGTATCTTTGAAATGAGTGCGCTTAAAAAAGAATCAAAAGAAGGATTAAGAGGCCTTCTAGATGAACTTCAGAAGCACATGCGTGCATTGCAGAGCTTGAAACAACCAGTTGATAGTGGGATTCCCTAATCATTTATATAATTACTTCTAAGTTAGATTCTCAATCCAGAAGAGAATGGGAAATCTCCTTGTCAGGGGTTAGTTCTTTGCGGTCATATAATGATTTGCTTAAATTTTTGACTCCTCGTTGCCAAACATTGGAAATGATTGATGTTAATAAACCTTCCATCCCTGAAGAGAGGTCCCTTAAGCAGAATTCTAGACAACCTAATGCTAGATTTAGTCATTTAAGTCAGCGATGTTTTTGTCCCTTTTGCAAAGGTTCTCATTTAATTTATTATTGTGAGAAGTTTTTGCACTTAACTCTAGAAAATCGTTTAAAAGAAGTGCGCAGGCTTCAGCTATGCACAAGATGTATAAAATCTGGTCATACCAACAAAGATTGCAATGCTGAAGGTTGTAGAACTTGTAAGAAAGGGCACAATACGTTGTTGCATTTTAATATGAATGGTGATAAAGCCCAGGGTGAGTCTGTGGCTGCAGGTAAGGAACATGAATTACTGCCTGATCAGGGGGTAAATGTATGAAAACATAATTTAGAATCATTAGAGACAGCTCTTCTGAATAAAAATTCCTGCAATAATTATATTCTTTTGTCAACAGCTACTATTATATTATATGATAAGAACGGTTGCCTGTTCATTGTCGTGCCTTGTTGGACTCTGGCAGTCAGTCAAATTACATGACCAAGAGTTTAGCTGATAGGTTAGGATTAAACTTAAAGAATATAAACATTCCTGTTAGTGGAATAAGCAAAAATATGATACATATAAAATTGTCCACCAAGCTAAGATATTTTCATCCAAAAATCATTATTCTAAAGAGTTAAATTTTTTGATTTTGGACAGAATTACAGATAATCTGCCGTCCAATTTCAGCGAGACACTCTTGTCATTCCTGATAATATTCAACTTGCTGATCAGGATTTTAATGTTCCAAGGCCAGCCAACAGATGATGGCTATGAACTCTTGTTCTCATTTAAGTATAGACAAAGATGTAAATTCTCAATTGGAAAAGTTTTGGAGCCTAGAAGAGTGTTTGTCGCAAACTTCTACATCACAGAAAGAGTTAGAGTGTCAGCAGCATTTTGTAAACACAACAAAACGCGGTGATGACAGTAAATTTATAGCTACTTTGCCTAAAAGGGATAATATTTCATCTTTGCGAGATTCGAGAAGTGTTGCTTTAAAACAGTTTTATAATCTCGAAAAAAGACTTGGAAAAGATAGTTTGTTGAAGAATGAGTATGACAATTTTATGAAGGAATATATAAATCTGGGTCATATGTCTCTTGCTGAGGACAATTCTAACATTGTTCCTTATTTCATGCCTCATCATCCAGAGATCAAGTTTAACCACGAAGTGTAGAGTAGTTTTTAATGCTTCCTGCAAATCTTCTTCTGGGTTATCGCTGAATGATGTATTAAAGAAGGGTTCCACTATACAGGAAGATCTTTTTTCTATTATATGTAGGTTTAGAACCCACAATTATTTGATCACAGCGGATATTGAGAAGATGTATCGCATAATCAATATTGATGGGGCTGGCGCTCAAGTAGTTCTGTAAATGTTCAAGAATTTACTTTGAACACTGTAACCTATGGGACAGCCCCGGCTGCTTTTCTAGCGATTCGATGTTTGCATCAGGTAACATATGATAATATCATTGAATACCCCAGAGAATGCCAGGTAATATTGCATGATTTTTATGTAGATGACTTGATAACTGGCGCTTCCACGTTTGAGGAGGCTAAGAGTTAAAAGGAAATTATTTCTCGTATCTTGAGCGAGGTAGGATTTACCTTCGAAAATGGTTTTCCAATTGCGCAGAAATTTTGGGAGCTGAGCATCAAAATGATGTACTTTTTTTCATTTCTGATGACAAAACAATCAAAACGCTTCGTTTATATTCGAGGCCAGCTGAAGACGTTTTGAACTATTCGGTTCATTTTGATGCCAACTTAAAGTCTCGCGTGACAAAAAGGTTTATTTTATCAGTAATCTCACAGATATTTGACCCACTGGGTTTAATAGGATCAGTAATTCTAAGAGCAAAGTTAATACTACAAGTTTTGTGGAAGGAAAAAGTTGGTTGGGATGAGACTGTGCCAATGAATATCTTCACAATATTTACCCAATTTTACAACCAGCTTCCTGAGATGAATTCCTTTAGTATTCCTAGGCATATTCTTCTGTCTGACCATAGCAATGTGACTATTCATGGATTTTCTGACGCGTCTGAGCTTGGCTATGGTGCATGCGTTTATTTGGTGTCTACCAATTCAAAGGAAAAGCGCCAATCTCTACTTGTGGCTTCTAAATCTAGAGTAGCTCCTTTGAAAATAATAACGCTGCCAAGGCTCGAATTATATGGAGCCGTTTTGCTGGTTGATATGGTTTCAAGGGTTCGGGCATCGCTAAATATCACTATTTCGACTAACTTCTATTGGACTGATTCCTCTATAGTGTTGGCTTGGCTGAAGGCCGACTTTAGTTCATTGAAAACTTTTGTTTCTCACCGCGTTTCACAAATTCAATTGCGAACCGAAGCGTTTAGTTGGGGACATATACAATCTTCTCAGAACCCAGCTGATATGATTTCCCGTGGTTGTAGTCCAATGGATTTGAAGTCCAATTCATTATGGTGGAACGGCCCCGAGTGACTTTTAAAGGATGAGATATTCTGGTGCAGTTCTTTAGCACCTATTGTTGAAAATTTACCGGAGGTACGTGTTCCTAAAGATTTGAGTTTTGTAGCCTTGGAAAGTTTTGACCTACTAGGAAGATAATTCTCTTTATTGAAATTGCAAAGAGTTAACGCATATTGCCTGAGATTTGTTCACAATTGTAGATTCAAAATTAGGAGTCTTCATGGCAATGTTTCTTTGTCTGAATTGGATGAAGCCTTAATAGTATTGATTCATGTATCCCAGGGGCAGCATTTCAAACAAGAAATTAATGATCTGCAGCAATCAGTGCCTTTGAATAAAAGAAGCTCAATTTTGTCTTTTGATCCCTTCATTGAAAATAATATATTGAGAGTGGGTGGCCGTTTGCGGAACTCTAACTTACCATATGATCAACGGCATCCTATTCTGCTTTCTAACAAAAGTGCATTTACTAAGTTATTGATAAAGTCAGAACATGAAAGGTTAGATCATGCTTCTGCTCGAATTGTTCTTTGTACTTTAAGGGAAAAATATTGGATCGTAAGAGGGAAATGCGCGGTAAGGGGAATTTTGCGAACCTGTTTGATATGTTTTAGAGCTAATCCTCTTTCTTATTCACAAAAAAATGGGTGATTTGCCTGCGTAAAGAGTTACTGAGTGTTTGCCTTTTCAGCGGGTAGGCCTGGACCTTGCTGGACCTTTTCTTATAAAGGATGGAAGGTTGCGCAATCGATCGTTCGTTAAAGTATATATTTGCGTGTATGTTTGCGTTGTTACTAAAGCATTACACTTAGAACTCGTAAATGACCTCTCTACAGAGGCGTTTTTAAACTTATTTAAAGGATTTGTTGCCAGACGGGGGTTACCTACGGATGTTTTTTCAGATAATGGTACCAATTTTGTCGGGGCAGCGAATGCTCTTATTGAGGTTCAAAGGTTGCTTCAGTCAGCCAATGGTGTTATTTTTCGAGATTTTTTGGATTTGAACCATATCAAGTGGCATTTCATACCCCCGCGAGCACCGCACTTTGATGGGTTGTGGGAGGCGGCGGTAAAATCTTGCAAGCTGCATTTAAAAAAGATTATGGGTCAGGCTAGTTTGACTTTTGAACAGTTTTATACGGTATTGGTGCAAGTAGAGTCTATATTGAACTCCAGACCATTAATTCCTTTATCCAACCATCCCGATGATTTTGAACCATTGACACCATCCCACTTCCTTATTGGACGAGATTTAGTGGCTCTTCCGCAATCTGACGTCGAAGAGGTGCCGTTAGAGCGACTGAAGTATTTCAAACGACTTCAGCTGTTGATACAGCAGTTTTGAAGAAGATGGCATTGTGAGGATTTGGGTACGTTGCAGACAAGAACGAAATGGAAGAGCGGCAGCTCCCACACCATGTTGAAGCCTGGTAACTTGGTGCTCGTGAAGGAAGATAACGTTCCAGTCTTGATGTGGCCATTGGGCAGAATTGTTGAAACCTATCCAGGACAAGATAAAGTAATAAGAGTGGTATCCATCCGCACCCCTTTTCTTTTTTTTTTATAGAGGATTAGAGAATCTGCTATACAGACATGAGGGCTTGGCACATGGCGATCGAGGTTTCCCACATAGTGTCAGTTTGGCGTCTTCCCTCCAGGAGCACCGACTGACTAAACTCCATCCCTCTCTTCCCGGTACCGCCTTACGGCATTACTTCAGGGTAAATTTTTCTTGTGTCTCTTCTTCCTCTCTTTTTTTTTAATTTACAATCGTTGGTCCATTTCTTGTTTCTTTTTCTCGTCCTCGATTTTTGTTTTTATTGTCACTGTTATGAATTGTTTTATTGCCTCCCAGTTTGTTTTGTTTGACAAGAGTAGTGAAGCGATGTTGTTCGGGCTAATTTGTGTTCCACATTTTACAGTTGTCTTGCGTCGTTCTGTCTCCGATCTTGGGCGTTTGAAAAGAGTATGTAGTGAGTTGTCTATTTGTGTGAGGTCGCAGTATTGGCAACCTGGGCTTGTCTTCTTTCCTATTCTGTGAAGGTATTCCGCGAATACTCCGTGTCCTGTAAATATTTGCGTCATGTAATGGTCTGTCTCTGTCCAGTCTGTAGTTATCCATTTTTCTAGGTCTGTGATGAAAGTCTTTGCTGTTCCTTTGTAGTTATTCGATTCATTACTCCACTCTCTGTGTACTTCATCCTTTATTTCAGCTATCTGAGTTTTATTTTTGCTGTTGTGTAATTGCGTCCTTTGCCTTATTTGTAGTTTTATGGGGAGTGTCTTTGCTATTGCTAGGAGTGCGGTAGTGGGGGCAGTTCTGTATGCCCTCGTGATTCTGATTCTTAGAGTTATTTGCCTGTTTGTCTTCTCTAGGAGTGCAGCGTAGTATTTATAGGTTGTTATATTTTCCCAGATCGGTGATCCATAGAGGATGATGGATGTCACGGTGCTCATTAGTGCTTTGCGTTGGGTGAATGTTGGTCCGTTTTTTGTTGGTATGACCCTTGAGAGCATGTTTATTACTGTCTTCGCCTTGTTGCATATGGTTCTTATATATGTGTGGAATTTGAAGTCCTTGTCAATATTGAGGACCATGTATTTGATATAGTTCTTTGAGACTATTTGCTTGTCGTCTATGTTTAGTTGAAGTTCTGTCAGCTTTCTTCTTCCGTTTAAGATTATTAAGTCTGTCTTTTGTACTGCTACTTCAAGCACCATTTTGTGTAGTAGGTATTTTGTTGTTGTAACTGCCAATTCTGTTCTTGCCTCTAGTGATTCTTTGGTTTTTGCTACTGTTATTATTGAGAGGTCATCAGCGTATGCAATCAAGTGCGTCTCTTCCAGTTGTATTTCCCTGAGTATCCTATTGTAGAAAAGGTTCCACAATAGAGGCCCTATTATTGAGCCCTGCGGGACTCCGCAGCTCATTTTCATTTCCTCGCCGCAGGGGAGAGTAATAGTTCTGTTTTCAAGGTAATCCTGGATAATTTGTTGCAGGTAGCTGCTTACATTTGCCGATTGTAGCGCTTTGATGATGTTTGTCCAGGGGGCTGAGTTAAACGCATTTTTTATATCGATGGTGACCATTGCTGAAAACTTCCTGTTTTTGTACGCTACTTTGTTAACTTCTTGGACAATTTCTTTTACTTTTTGAAGGGCACTTATTGTGCTGCGTCCTTTTCTGAAACCGTATTGGTGTTCGTGGATACAGTTTTTCTTTTCAAGTTCCGTTTCTAGTCTATCTTTTACTATTTTTTCCAGAATTTTTCCGAGCATATTTATGAGGCATAGGGGTCTATAAGTTTGGATGTCGTTGGGGTTCTTTTGCGGCTTTTCTATCAAAACTAGTTTTGCTTTTTTCCATATTTCAGGAAAAGTTCCGGTCGTCACGTATGCATTCATTACATTTATCATATTGTCTACAAAGTGTTTATTTTCTATAGCTTTTTTAATTATTTCAGAGGTGATGTTGTCTGGTCCCGGGGCTTTTTTGCTCTTGATGTTTCTTGTTGCTGATATCACTTCCTCTGTAGTTAATATGGGTACTGTGCCATTTTTTATTGTTTTATTGTGCCATCTTCTTGTAGGATGTGAGGGAAACAGTTTGTAAAATTGCTCTATTTGGGTTTCTTTATCTAGAGTTATTTTTGGTTTGATATTTAGTTTAGAGCATGCTATTTTATAGCCCCGTCCCCATATGTCTTGTTCCATTTCGTCCAACAATTTGGTCCAACTTTTTTGTTTTTCACTTTTGATCATTTTTTTCAGTTCTTGCTTAGTTTTTTTGTATAACTTTTTAATTTCCTCTTTTCCGTTTACGTCAGACGGTGTTGCCTTTATTCTTGTGAGGGTTCTTCTGATTTTATTGCACTGTTTTCTTTTCGTTGCAATATCTGTTGTCCACCAGTGTGCAGGCCTATAGTTTGAGTTTGGTGATTTTCTTTTTGGGAGTAGTTTATTGCATACATTTGTTAGGTATTTGGTCAGCTCTTCAGCAGTGTTTAGTTTCGTCTGTGTTCCGCACCCCTAAGGGAATTATAAAGCGTCCGGTCGTGAAAATCTGTCCTCTGCCATTGGAAGAAGACGTCAGTGAGAAACATTGAAAAGTTCAGTGAGCCATGACTTTTCAAGGAGGCCGGTATGTCTGGGCAGCCGCCCATCCCTAGTAAGACAACAGTTCCATCTCTAGTGATAGTGACGTGTGACAAATGACATGACTTAAAGAAAAATAAATAAAAATAATTAATGACTCGGGACATGTGCGCGCCCAAAAATATATTCATAAAAAAGGCATGCATCAAGCCAAAAAATTATGCAATTTGTAAAAATTGTTTAATATTTTTTAATACAGTTGCTTTCGGCGGGTAATGTTGCCTTGCCTATTATCAAAAATGTAGGGAGATTAGTTTTTACCGAGTAATAAATATACTGTCCTACTATACAGTCCACTACTGCTTCTTATTTCCTATCGAAGCATCAATAACGATAAGAGATAACAATTTAGGCCCACAATGGCTTAACATACACCCTTGATGCTAAAAGACAATTTCGCAAGCATTCTCCTAGAATGAAGATCATATCGACTCGTTCTTCTGTTGTGTAATCCAGCATTTTGATTAAATAAAAATCTCCCTGTTAACCACCAATTATAACAGTAAAAAAATAATTAACTTTAAATTAATATGTGACAACTAGAAATGACAATAAATTTTGCTTTGTCAAAATCAGGTAACACCTGAACAGACCTGAACAGGTGAATTAGATTACTACATTCGTTTATGTCAGCGCAAATTCAGAAAAAATCAATTTTCCAAGAAAATGCAACGACCAAGCTATAGGAATGTTTAATAGTTTTTGATAGGAAACTAAATTCTGCATCTAATGATACTATAAAATACAGGGTGTCTAACTTAAATTAAACGAGTTATTACTGTTTGAAGTTTGCAATAATTTAGTGTTCATTTTTTTACATTTGGTACACAGTAGTTAATATTTAATACAAACCGCAAAAAATTTAATGTACTAGTAGCCCACCAGCCAATTTCGGTGGTTGAAAAGAAACCAAGTGCTGAGATTTTAAACATTAAATTTGATGCTGCATTTTCACAAAATCACGAATATCTGAAGAACGGTACAGTTTAGATTCCATAAACCTTAATAAAACTACCTTTACTTTTGTCGGTAGATACCGAAAATACATATTAATATACAATAAGTTGTCATTAAAAAAAATAAAACTTTAATAAATTTTATACTTTTGGGATCACCTATATACAATGACAATAATTTTAAAATGTACTTACAATAGAGCCTCATCCATTCCATATACAAAACTTTTTTTAAATCTAAAAGTTCAGCCATAATCTTCCGTGTCGAATAACGTGAATCACCCTGTATACGTGGCCCAGAAAACGTCTACTTTTATACTTTTTCTTCCATTATTATAACATCTACATATCCACAATTATTATAAATTTAGATTGATTATTATAATAGCTATTTATGTAACCAGTTACGAACAGTCCGATTTTGTGTAACGAATGAATGTTTGCGAGATACACAAAAAAGGCTTTTCGTAACGTGTTTCATACAAGATTTTCTCTAATTTCGACTACAAAACAGAGAGAATTATTATTATTAAACTTCAATATTTACTTTTAAACCACTTTGTATCTACTTAATACCGTAAAACTCTAGCAACGGTGTGCCACAATAGAAACCTGCAACTGGTGGTGAAACGAACTTTTCGTAACTAGTTACGAAAAGTAGGACGTTACGTCACTGTCATCAGTATTGAAAGTTGCCAATTTATATGTCAAAATTAGAAAAATACAATTTCGTTTCGCCCAAGGTCCACCGCGTATATAATTTAAATTAAAGAAAATTTTTGTCACAGTTAAAACTGTGTGTTAACACACAGGTCAGTTTGACAGACCGGTAACCAATTTAAACAGCAGATACTACAGTTATCTGCGACCTTTTTTTATATGTCTCTTAGCAATTATTTTTCTTCTAAGAATATTGTTGGGAACTCGGGGTTCAATAATTCCAGTGTAACGATTTAACACAAAAACACTATTTATTTACTCCACAAATACCCACAGGTACAATTCGACTATTAAATAACTCACTACTCAACACTTTATAGCCTTCTATTATCGCTTGGTACTTTAGCTTACTTATAGCTCGATTAAAATAATTTAAAGGCGAATAACGCCGCTGTTAGCGTATTAAAATAAGACTACTCTTAACCGCGCGCTCTATGCGCCTTTTATACACAATCCTAAAATTACAGAAAAACCTAGAATGTTCTTGATAAGAATTCTTGAATAATCTCACATAAAAAAAAAGTTGTAAACAACTGCACTCTAGATAAACAGAGTAATAAATCACTCGTGTCACTCAGGGCAATAAATCACCCGTGTCAGCTATGACGCAGCGCGGATAGGTCGCGAAGCGGACCAACCACACGCGTTGCCCCGCCTCCGGTGCGGCGTCGCTGCGAACCGTAACAATATTCTAAGCTTTTCTATATTCTTAAGATTTTGTATAAAAGGCGAATAGCGCCGCCGTTAGTAGTAGTCTTATTTTAATCGAGCTATAGGCTACAGGTAAGCTAAAGTACCACACGATAATAGAAGGCTATAAAGTGTTAAGTAGTGAGTTATTTAGTAGGCGAATTGTTCTTGTGTGTATTTGTGGGATAAATAAATAGAGTTTTCGTGTGAAATCGCTACACTGGAATTATTGAACCCTGCGTCCGCAACAATATGATAACTTCGCATAGGACTGTGACGAGTAAACAAGGTGTTTGCTGCTCTGCACGTCGTCGAATGTCGAACCTATAAAATTGGTTAAAATACATTTTAATGCTTTTATTGTGAGTACTGCTAAGGTGGAAATAGAGTGTTGTGAGTTAATAACAGTTCTGTTGTTAAATTTCGTTATGGGGCTTTCCAGTGGTGATGTAGAGAGGATTAAGGCAATCTTTAGTGATCAATTTCTTGAGACCATAGCAGACAAGGCGGCGAAAATTATTGGGAAGAACCTAGAAGAACGTCTCACATCCCACGAGAATGCTATAAAAAAAGCTTCAGAATGAGACAAGGCAGCTAAAAAACCTTAATTCCGAATTGGAACTTAAATGCGATAACCAGGAACAGGCTCTGCGTAGCCTAAACATCAGAATGTTTGGCATTCCTTGCTCCGAAAACGAAGATTTGCGTGCCAAGGTCACATTTTAGTAACATTTAATTGTGATGTTGAACGTACAGCTGTGCTAAAAAGTCGTAAATATCAAGGACTCTGGTTTAAGCACAAAGGAAGATCTGACTAAGTTTCGTTTAAAGCTCTTGGATGCTGCAATGAGAAAGTTTTCTCACAAGAATGCTTGGTGTCTTCATGGTGTGGTGTACGTGAAAATCAATGATATTGTTACTCGTGTCAACCAATTGAGTGATATTAGCACTTAAGCATGGACGACAAAAATAAAGTATACCTATGCTCTCTTCAAAAGGGTACTTTTCCCCTATTCGAAAGGATTTTTATTTTTTTAAATTTATTTTATTATTAAATGCTTTATTCATTTTCTGGGAATAGCAATTGGGTGCTTTCTCTTCTTTTCTTTTCGCTTTGTAGTGCCCAAGGAAAATATCGTTTAAGGTGGTCACTATAATTTGAATAAATTAATAATTAATGCCTCATTATTAAACGAAATAGTAGATTATGTCACTAGGAGTAAAAGTGGGTCTTTTCGTGCTGAGCCTAGAGATTGACGGCCGAAGCGAAGCTGAGGCCTGCAACTGGGCGAAGCACAAAAAGACCTTTTACTCCGGGTAACATATACTATTTTTTTTTCAAGCATGCAATAAATAAGAAATCTATTGAAAAGTGGTTCAGTTTTGCAATTTTCTCCCATCCTCTTTAAGCGGGTCTAGGTACTTACCCAATTGTGTATATTATTTGTAAAATACATAGAATATGTTAGAATGGTGGTTTTCAATGTTCAAAGGTTTTAATGTATTAAATAATAACCAATGATTATTGTAAACTAAGAATTTGTAGCATTATTTTCAATACTAAATTAACAAATGTCACAATGACAGATAAATATGATGACGCGCATGACATTTAACAGACGAATTCAGAATTCGAGAACCTATGCGATTTCGACTAATAACGGTTTCGGATGGTGCTCTTGAGTGCTCTGAGAGTATTTCTGTCCTTTCTTTTTTCAACAAGAATGTAAAGATGGCAATACACTCAGATCGGTTTATCTGGTGTCATCTATTATTAAAATAATTTTGGTGAATGAAAATCGTTTATATATGCGCCACCATGACACTAGCGGTGACTTTTGACTTTACTTTTACTGCCTAGGACTTTTTTGCTACTTTTTTGGTCTCAGGATTTGAAAGCCCACTTTAGGTGTGCGTATGGAGAAAACAAATGACGTACTTTTAGTCCGCTTGAAAAAAAATATGTTTTTTTTTGTTCTTTGTTTCGGGTATCAAATTTTATTTGTGGATATATTGTTAAGGCGCGTAGAGTGACCCATTGTTTTTTAGGAGCAGCATTTGTTCTTTTGGTCCATTTTAGCATTATTTGTACTAGGTATATGTTCTTATGTTGCGTTGTGCGCTCATGAATGTTCAATTATTATATGCCGTCTCAAATTATTATGGACTGGGATGTGCCATGGAAAGCAGATGTTTTGGCCCGGTACAAATTTAACAAATGTCTAGTTCATTCATGAAATGTTGCCAGATTAATGTTATGAAAAGAAGTATTAAATTATACAAAATAAAATAAAAGGCTTGTTAGAAGCATAGATGTTATGCTTCTAACTAATTTGTACAATGAGTCACAAACCATATCTGCATGCAGTCTTATTATCACATTTGTGCAGGAATGTCAAACAATTCTCCTGCTAAATTTAGAGTCGTTTGTAATACCCTAAACAGGTAAATTTAAAATCAGAAGAAGCCACATGAAATAGTTCTTAGTTCTCACCTCGGTTTAAAACAACTTTTTCTGATGCTTTTAATTCGTGTTTTGCATTCAGCTTTGTTTATATATCCCAAATCCTGCATAGGTAGTCTAACATTGTTGCAATAGATGCTTAATGCTTGACAGTGTGGATTTGCTACAGTGGAAAATCTGGGTAATCGAGGTATGTTAGCTTGTTGTATAGTAGCCTGAATTGAGTATTTAAAAATAGGAGAGAAATTTTGCCTTCGCCACTTTGTCCACAAATTTTTGTTCCTACACAATCGACGGCTACGGCCACCTCCCATATGTGCAACATCTTATCTTTAATAGTTACTGTATCATGGTTATTAGGCTCTAAACTTACTCCATTTGTAACTTTGTAAGTTTTTTATTATATTATTAAGCCCCACTCTCAACCAATCAGAAGCGACCTAGCCGGCCAATAGAAAGACGCAAATTTGCCCGAAACCTTAACTCCACCCTTCTCCGAAATGGCTCCACCCTTCTCGGAAATCTGTCCAGGGGCGTACTCAGTCCTTCTGCCTCGGAAACCATGCATCCTTGATAGGCAACACGATACCATAAATATTTTCGGTTGGTACGGTCCTGTTACATGCTTGGAGACCCCACTAAAAATCTATGCAGTCAAACAGAGGCGTACCCAAACGGTCCAACTCTGAAACTCTATATGAAAATACCACGGTAATCTTGAAGCGGTGCTAGCTACGTCCCTGTCTACCTCTATAAGATGGGATCTATTGTTAAGTTTTTATATTCAGGTCTTTTGAATAGTGGCTAAATGTGGTAGGTGGGTGGGGTTAATCTGCTTAGTATTTAGGAGAATACTCGTAAACTCGTAACATTAGTCTCAGTTCAGATCCCGTCGTTTAGTTTTAAGAAGTGAAGTTTGCAACTTTGTGTATTAGTGAAAAAGTTACTGATCTCAATTATCGTAAGTATTTATTTAAAAATAAGTTTTAATCAAAGCTTATTAACCACCTCTCAATATGTTGTATGTTTGTATGTCTCAAGAAGGTGTGTAGCCATTGTGGTGGCTTGTTTAAGTCAGATGGGGTTCTTCAAAGACATGTGCGTGAAACACACATGCCTAAGAAAAGGGTGTACGAGGATCGCCAAACTTTGGAAGCAAAGAAGCTAAAAAATTATTGTAAGTATATTGTTATTTTAAACAATATACAAAAACATTCAACTATATATACTTTGTTACAGAGATTTTTGAACAGCTTAAATTAAAACAATTTTTTTGTCTTGTTACAGCACCATCTACAAGCATGCTGCAACCTTACGGACCCAGAGCATTACCAGACGTTTCTAATGGTAGGATTATTTTTTAAATAATTAGTTTTACGATTCTTGAAATAATTAACATTTTCTAGTATAATATTTAAATGCGTTTTTTCCAGTACCTTCAACAAGTGGCATTTACCAATCGCCATCGTTAAGTCACATACCGTCAACAAGTGCTCTCAACGGTAAATTTAGTTTAATATATGCACTAAAGTAATTTTTTACAATACTTATATGTTTGTTTTACAATTGTGTCAATCTCATCTGCAGGTTTTAGAAGTAAATGGGAGGGAGGGGAGGAGGAGGAGGTTCGTGTAGCTTTTGTAGAGACAGCATTTAGGTGCAGGGTTTGCACCTATCAGATATCCACAAACCGACATCCCACAAGTATACATCCATTCATGGCTGTGCTCAGAAAACGTTCGATTGAGCTGATTGAGGAGCAATTGAGAGTTCTAAGCACCATTAAGGTTGATATGGAACTCTTTGGGTGTTTCCTCCTCCAAAGTAAGGATATTTCTGAAACAAAGTCATTTAACACCAAATTCCGTATGGCTTGTGGGGGATCTGACGTACAGGAGTTATATCAGGATTTTGTTTCCACAATAGAAAACAAAATCTCAGAGTTTGAAGAGAAAGATAGTGGTATGTATACAAGATGTTTCAAAATTCAATACATATTGAGTTATTAAATTTGTTTATTTTACAGGTTGGTCTCTTTAGAAACTCTTACATATCAGGATCTCTATTAACTGCGTCAAACCTCTAAGGGGCTCTTCCTTCATCGATCTTCCGAAGCAAATCAAAGACAAGAAGGCTGTTCTAAACATAAAAAATGAAGATTACAAGTGTTTCATGTGGTCAATTTTGGCTCATATTCATCCAGTAGGAAGGGTTGGACATCCTGATAGAGTCGCGCACTACAAGGATTTTCAACATGAGTTACTGATCACAGGTATGGAATTTCCTGTTAAACTTAAAGATAATGCTAAATTTGAGCGACTCAATAATATTTCTGTGAATGTTTATGGATTAAAAGAAAATTTTTTTAATTCTAGAACTCTTATTGAAGTCGTAGGTCCCTTATACTTCACACTATCGAGAAAAGCTACACATGTAAATTTACTATTAATAAGTGACAATTCGGGTAACGATCACTATTGTCTCATAAGGAATATGTCTCGATTGCTCTCAAATCAGTTATCCAAACATCACGGTTCGATATATCTTTGTGAGGGGTGTTTGATGTATTTTCCTTCTGAAGAAAAATTAAATAATCATCAACAATATGACTGCGGTCATGTGTCTGTAAAATTACCCGACACCAAAATAATTAAAAACAAATATGGTGAAGATGTCCCCCAGAATATTCTTAAATTTATTAATTTTGAGAAAAAACTAAAAGTACCTTTTGTAGTTTATGCCGACTTCGAAACCATCCTTGAACCCCTCAATTTTCAACAAGATAACCTCAATCCTGAATCGTCTTACACTGTTAAGACCCATAAACATGTTCCTTATTCTTTTGCTTACTACATTAAATGTGATTTTGATGACTCACATTCTAAATATGAGAGCTATCGGGGTCCTCGGGCGAATGAAATATTTGTCGAAAGGTTAGAGATTGATTGTAAAGACATCTACGATCGGTTTTTGAGTCGAATAGTCCCCATGACCCCTTTAACTCTCGAAGAAAATCATGCATTTCATTCTGCTACACATTGTCATATATGTGAGAAGCCATTTAATGTGGGAGATAAACGAGTACGTGATCATTCACATTTATCAGGCCAGTTCTCCGGAATAGCTCATTCCATATGTAACCTTAATTATAAAGTCCCATTGTTTATCCCAATTTTCTGCCACAATATGACCAATTTCGATTCTCACCTGTTTATTAAAATTCTAGTCCCCAATAACGAGGATATTGATGTCATTCCTCAAAACAAAGATAGATATATCTCTTTCTCCAAACACATCCATGTTGGTTCATATG
Source organism: Taphrorychus bicolor (assembly GCA_951812265.1). Taxonomy (NCBI): domain Eukaryota; kingdom Metazoa; phylum Arthropoda; class Insecta; order Coleoptera; family Curculionidae; genus Taphrorychus; species Taphrorychus bicolor. Next base: position 43,774,303 of record OX638300.1, on the reverse strand, counting down.
TAGATAAAGCGGGAGTAACTAAAATATTTCTTAAACTTCGCTTCTTAGATAGTTTGAGATTTATGGCATCCAGTTTAGAAAAACTAAGTCAAAATTTAAAAGATGAGCAATGTCGCGTGGTAAGAAAATAATTTTCCCATGATAATGACTTTAAGCTTATTCGCCAAAAGGGTGTCTTCCCATATTCTTACGTTGATAGTTTCGAAAAGTTGGAAAATACCAAACTTCCATCAATCGATTGTTTTTATAACACCCTTCGCAACGAATCAATTAAACAGGAAGACTATGAGCGAGCTCTCGATGGGTGGAATCAATTTAATTGTCAAACACTAGGTCAGTACTCTGATCTCTATTTGAAATCAGATGTATTGATACTAACAGATGTATTTGAAACGTTTCGAGAGGTGTGCCTAGAAACTTATGGTTTAGATCCGTGTCAGTACTATACAGCTCCAGGTCTGTCATTTGATGCAGCATTAAAATTAACACAAATAGAGCTAGAACTGTTAACGGATTTAGACATGGTACATTTCTTTAAACACGGGATTCGTGGTGGTGTTAGCCAGTGCAGCGTCAGGAAATCGGTCGCGAATAATGAGTTTATGCCAAATTATGACGCCTCCAAACCTACATCGTACATTATGTATCTGGATGCTACCAATTTATACGGATCAGCAATGTCACAACCCTTACCCACTGGTTGTTTTAAATGGTTGGGCGAAACCGAAATTGAAAATGGAAGTAGATTTAGAATATCCGCGAGAACTTCACGATTTGCACAACAATTTACCCTTCTGCCCTGAATCTATCGTTCCTATAGGTTCTAAAGGCAAGGTGACAAAGTTAATCCCGAATTTAGATAAAAAAATAAAACATATCATCCACTTAAAAAATTTACAACAAGCTCTGAGTCATGGTTTGAAGCTCACCAAAATCTACCGCGTTTTAAGTTTCAAACAGTCACCTTGGTTAAAAACTTATATTGATCTAAACACATCCGAAAAGGAATGCAGCATCAAATAAGTTTGAAAAGGACTTCTTTAAATTGATGAATAACGCTGTCTTTGGGAAAACGATGGAGAATGTGGATAAAAGGGTAGATGTGAAACTCATTAGCCATTGGGAGAATAAGGGTAGAAAGTTAGGGGCCGATGCGTATATATCAAAACCCTATTTTAAAGACATCGCGATATTTGATGAAAATCTTGTGGCTATTCATTTAGATAAACAGAGAGTTGTATACGATAAACCTATTTATGTAGGTTTTTGTATTTTAGATTTAGCAAAAACTATCATGTATGATTTTCTGTATAACTATGTGAAACCCAAATATGGAAACCGTGCTACCTTACTTTACACTGATACCGACTCTCTGATTTTGCATGTGGCTACCAATAATACCGATATGAAGAATGAAATAGACCGGTTCGACACTTCGAATTACTCACAGAATAACCCACATGGTATGCCTATTAATGCATCCATTCTCGGAAAAATGAAAGATGAATTTGCAGGTAAATTTGTGTGGGAATTCTATGAAACTGGGGCTAAAGCCTATTGCGTAAATGTTGATGGAAATTTATCTAAAAAGGCGAAGGGAGTTCCTGACTATATCACGAATAAGAGGCTCAGTTTTGAAGATTATAAGACTGCAGTTGATGTGATGGGAACCCGCATTCACCGCAATATGAATATATTTCGATCGCATTTGCATGATATGTATGTAGAACTTAAAAATAAGGTAGCCTTATCTTACGCGGACGATAAGCGCTATCTTATACCCAATTCCGAGTACACGCTCGCTTGGGGGTATTATAGTGTGAGGGATGCGGAACCGCAGGAAATTTCATAACAGGAAAAAATTATGTTTAGAACAGCATTTCAACTGATGAGTGTTAGGGTTATTTGTTTTATTATTTTTTAACATTATACGCTTATTTTTTTAATATTTATTTACACAATATTTTATTAGTATCATTATCATTTATACACAATTTAATTAGGTAAGTAAGTACTTATAATCTATTCACAACCTTTCGAAGAGTAGAGGTAGATTTTTCTTGATGTTTGACAACACTGAAAGCGCTGGAACCTTGTTCTTGATAAAAATATTTCCTTCCAATTGTCTTTTATGGAAAACTTCTGAAAACTACATATCATTATCTTTTTCTCTTCGTAAAATTTTATTTCGTCCTTCAATTTCGCAATATTATGCGAATGATTTTGAATTCTTGCTGTGAGGGTGCTATTCATATCGTATCTTGAAGGCAAAAAAAAACATTTGCTTTCTTCAAATACACGATTTTTATACAGACAATTTATAAGTTATCTAGACAAGTCCTAACTCGTTTTTATTCATAAGCTAATAACTTATGGAGGCGTTTTAGACACGTCTGAGCATGGCTTAAACGTGAACAGATAGATTTATACAGGTGTTTTAGACAAGTCGTAACCCGTCTTAAACGGGAACAAACAGATTTATGCAGGTTTCTGGGTTAAAAGGAGAGGGGGGTTCGTAATTTCTAGCAGAAACCTCTAAATATAAGAGTTTAGTTTGATATCTAGATCAGTTGTAGAAAAAGTTTGACTGTTAATAATAACATTGAAAAAAATAATGTCATATCCAATGTTTGATAAATATGGTGGTTGTGGTTGCTGCTCTCTCGATCCTGCAGTTGACGAAGGAGAAACCGAAATTTCTTGTGAGGAAACTTGTGACGATAAACCCTTGATTCTAGAGTTTTTGTGGGTGAGAACGTTACCTTTTTCTGAAAAATTTGAATTTCGCATTGGAAAACTAAAAAATGAGCAGACACTAACAATCCAAATTGAGGATATTGATTTCGCCTTGGGACAATTTGTGCTACTTACTCAAACAAAGTTTCAAGAATTGATTGGTGAACTAAAAAAACATATGACAGTGGAAGACGGTGCTCTGAAATTTAAAAATAGCGGAGATGTGCGTTTTAGAATTCCTGTTACTAAGGATATTTATTGTTTTTTTGAACGCTATGAAACTAATATGTCTCTAGATATTATAGGTAGTAATATTAATTTATTTTTGTTTGAAGAGGATATAGTAGCTCTGTTAAACGTTTCTGATTTACCAGGTGTCCTCACCGATACAAGTTCCGACACACCAATACTCCAATAATATTATAGTTAACCACCCCCCACCCTTTGTCATTTTTTAGGGTTATTTAAAATATGTAGTTTGTAGTTAGTTTCTGCTTGTCTGTCTAAGTGTAAAGTGTTTTCCTTCTCAAACGAGTATGTCACAAGATACCAATACCTCTCCCAGTTGGGACTTTTTAGACTTTGTCCCCCATGTTAACCGCCTTTATGAAGAAAAAATTAAATTTGAGGAAAATTTAGTGTATGAGACAACATTTAACTTATGCTTGATACCAGTTCGAATCTCAATAGGGTTTAGTGTAGCTCGCGATTATGCTCCTGCTGTAATTATTTCTAGCCTCTCATTAAATTTCGAGCCCACTACTCAAATTTCTGAAAAAAAATGTAATAAACTCTATATTTAAATTATTTACATTTGCTGTTTTATTTTACATTTATGTCAAGTCAAACAAGAACGGTAAAATGGGTAAAACCGTATTATTATTATATTTTGTGCTAATTAACGATGTCGGAATCATTTATCCAAGTTGGCTCCTTAAAGCCTAACCACTTCACTCGAATTTGATTAATACCATTCTTTTTTCCCCGGGCTATAATTTTTTCAATTAAATAAGTGTTTGAATGCTTGGCTTTTGCAATTCACTTTCGTAAAACCCTCCTTTTATAGGAAAACCCTCAAGATCCTCCAAAATGTATGTAACAGGATTCGTTAAATTTATTTTAGAAATTTTAAAGAGTTCATGAGACCAATTAATTTCATAACCTTTACTGAATATACCTTTGTATTTACTAATTCTTACTACATCTCCAATTTTAAACCTATGTTTATGAGGAGTAACTTTTGGTATATCATACACAGTCAATCGCGTTTTTGGAGTAATCTGGTTAGGTTTGATTCCTGTGGCGCTATGTTTTGCGTTGTTGCATGAATTTACAACTTCAGTTAAAATATTTACCCACCTATTATTGCCATTCAAAGAAAAAAGCTTGTAGATTTTAAGCTTTAACCCTTTCAGCGATTGCAGCCTTTTTGGTGCTATAAGTTGAGTAATGATTAACCCCATACGGGCTCATTAATGTTTTAAAATGTTTATTGTACATTTCAGTTCCCTGATCTGACTGAAGATTTTTAGGCGTATATTTTGCTCTTTTTAATATTAAGGACATAGCTTTGGAAACTTCTAAACCAGTTTTATTTTTCAAAGGTTCCACCCAAACATATTTTGAAAAACAGTCAATTACCACTAATATATACCTATAACCATTATTGACTTTCATGTATGGCTGCATCTCAGCTAAATCTATCTGCCAAAGGTCACCATAACCTTTAATTATTGTTTTAGGTATCATAAAATTTTTTCGAGCGGGTTTGTGTAGCTCGTTAACTATTTCACTTTTTACGTTCATTTTATTTGTGTGTGTGTGTTCTGATCAGCAATATGCGAGAAACTGAGAGAATAAATAAATTTACCACTAATTATATAACGCAGTACACCATAATTCTCTATTTTCAAAATAAAAAGACATACACAGTAAATATTAAAACAAAAAAAATGTATTTCCTTCTCCTAGTTTGAACCATGCGAACGTATAATTTTAGTAAAAAATAACTTTCAACTTTTCGATACACCTACAGGGTGTGAGCTACAATACACAAGTAACACAATCAATGTACAATTAAAAAAACAAAAAAAAGTATACTAACAATTTCACAAAAGTATCAAAAAAATTTCGAGGTGTGAGTTTTGCTACAAAAGCAGGATATTACCGATTTTATATTCAGCACTTTTGTATAGAGGTGTAAAAAGAATCTGATCGATGTTTAGAATGTCTAAGGTATGTGGGAAAATGAAAAAGCTCGAAAAAGTAATTCTTTGTTCAAAATAGAGGACGTGATTTTACCATACAGTTAAATCTTAGATACTAACAAAGCTCTATATGGATAAAATTGTTTCCAAAGCGAGCACTTTTGTAAGAGTGTGTGTTTTCGAGAGTTGTTGCAGTACCTTTCAACGATACCTCAATAAAACGAAAAATTGGTTTTAACATATACTACAAAAAAAATTTTTCTTATTGCATAATATTTTTTTAATATGTTTAGTGGTTACTAATTAGCCAGAACATTAATTATTATTATAGATATTGTGACGCTTTTTTTTTATAATATTAATTTACTATCAAGGGTTATTGGGAATGTCAAGCACTGATTAGTTCTTGTTTGTTAATTGGAATCTCTGGAACTTACTAAAAGAAAATCGTTACTTAATACCTTACTTCAGAAAGAGCGAAAGGAGGTGAATAGTAAGTAATCGAGCAGGAGCACTAGCGGGCCGCCAGCAACAGTGAAGATGGGGTAGGTTCAATACGATATTAGTTGTATTATTTTATATCCCGATAGGCGCCACGTGATTTCCGGAAGACGCCAGGTCCTGAGAAGGATGTTATGCCGTACAGGAATATACCAACCACGAAATATATCCCTCTTTCACTACCACTTTCCTAACTACTCTGATTTAAATTTACTTTTAATAAAAAAATGAAAATAAGAAACTATAAATCTCAATTATCTGCACCAGTCAAAATCCGCATGAAATTAAAGCAAAATTGTTTGAGGACAAATAACACTGTTTCTATTGATAGATTGGTTAACAAATTAAGGAAAAGCAATTCAAATAAAATTTGAAAAGCTATAAAGCAATTAAACACAAAATTTAAGGTAATTGCAATATTCTGGAATATATGGTGAAGGAACTTTATGTATTAATGAATATGAATTATTACTAATCAATACGGCTCTCAATAATCAACTAATTAGGGACGGAGCTCAGGGTTTATGGCCATAAACTTACACAGCGTAGCTTCCGTAGCTTACCAACTAATGACTAACGCTGTAATGTTAGAGTGATTATTGAATACCTGATCAAATCTAACTTTAAATACCTGAAAATTGAAATTTACTTAATAACGATAAATACTAAAGTGAGGAATCACGAGCCCTCAATATCTGTCCTCAAAATTACACAACACAATACGGTACAAGACATAAAGGGTGCGGTACATAAAAGATTCGTAACTGTACAGACGTAGTGCTGTCCAATACCTAGCAAAAGTTAATTCTTTATAAATAAATTGAAGTGTGTGAAGCACAAACAAATTGAAGATCTGAGAGAACTTACTACTCAATAAATTGTCATAAAAATTGATCAAAAAAAGAATAACAAGAATCGCTTACTTGGGGCCTCAATACTATCAAAAAAATACTACTTTAAATTGTTATGGTGACGGCAAAAAGTAAAGTTAATAATTCAAATTGATAAGATAAAAAAATTACGATAGACGGTTCAACGCTCAGCCACTATCGTCGCCCATTTACAACATAACAAATTGGAAAGCTCTCACTCTAAACTATCCCCTTATCGCGGATCAGGGTGGTCCGGAAGAGCAGCTATCCGAAGGGATCTGATGAGGAGCAGGCCTCCAGGAACGGCGTGGATGTTCCAAAGATGCGCCGACGAGGCACGTGGACGGCGGAAGAACGTCAAACGTAGAAGCCCGTTAATAAAAAAACGTGGACGTAGCAGAAGCCCGTCACAACCATAAAAAACGTGGACGTAGCAGAAGCCCGTCACAAAAAAAAACGTGGACGTACGTAAAACCCCTATAGAAACACGTGAATTAGCACGGAAAACTACAGAATATTCCATTAAATGGAGCTACACATACCTGCAAGGTTGACAAACGGGGCAAGGTGATGACGTTGGCGGCGTGGCTTGCTTTTTATCCCTCCAAGAGGTAAAGGTAGAGCGGCGAAAATCGACAATAATCCTCTCCACGAGGATCCGGAAAAACTTCAAAAAGCAACTACCATTTGGAATATGCCCTGGTCTTGATCCTCCAAAGAGTATTGAGATGAAAATCACTCAAAGTAGACCACGAGGACACTTGCAAATCACGGCCAGCACGACGGGATTCTGGCTCACGCACCAGAAGTCAGAATCAAAAACCTCAAACGTCAATGTCCTGCCCTTTTATACCCACAAGTGACCTTCAAAACCCTTCCGCAATGATGCCCAAAATGCCAAAGACAAATATGACGTCACGAAGAGTAGCCGAAAACAAACAGCTGAAAATAGAAAAAAAAAAGGAGACAAAAGAAATGCGGAACAGCAAAACAGGAAGAAGTATCCCATTAGTAATGGCCAATTAGTCCAACCTCAAGGAAAGTAACATCAATCTCCACGAAATCAAAACTGACAATAAGTACCTTTTAGTACTCTGGTGACGTCAGAATACGGTATGGGAGAATTGGACGATGACAGACGTCGCCATCCATCGAAGGGAACGCTGTCGGGAGCTTCGCCGATATCGCTCGGAATATGAGTCTCTCTCGCTCTAGCTCGTTAAGATGTGGGAAGATGTGATGGCTAAGTGACAGTGACACTATTTGGCAATTTTGCACGATTTTATTACTTAACCCCACTTCCAAACATCGTAACATAAACATAAGCAAACGAACCCCGAATCCAGATTTACAGAAAACCTACAATAACGATGGAAACACACACTCCTGGCCGATTGGCAATGGCAATTTCACCACAATCCTCCGATCCTCCAAGTCCAGGAAAACAATAAAAATAGAGGTATGTACCATCATGAAAGGGTCCCCAAACGGGAAAACTCAGCTTGAAATTCCAGCTAACAGGCGACACCTTCCACTTATAAAACAATGGGAGCTAATGCCGGGCTGTCCACACTCTTCTCAACCCAGAAAGGTAAACTCAGGCATCATGAAACAGAACGTAATAGAAGGCAATACATTCTCAGTCAAAAAGGGCCGATAACCAAGGTGATATTGGAAATCACTGAACTAGGTACACAATAAAACTCTGACCTAATGGGCGGAAACCATAATTACCCCAAATAAGGTACGTGCATAAATTTCACAATGTTACAATATTCAATGAGTGTTGAATCGATGCTCCCACAAATCAGCCCACAGATCAGCCGGAACTCTAATTTTGCTCTCTCTATATTTCGCTAGTTGATGGGAGAGAACTTTTTCTATTCTAGCAACTCTTTTGAGCAGCCCAACGAGTTCTTCACGCAATATGGCTAATATAGTTTCCCGACACTCAATTAATTTACTACTCATTAATGCATTAGACCACTGTGGGGACTTGTCAGCTTCTTTCCGTAATGTCATCTGAGTGTCTAAGTAACCTTTGGTAACAACGTCAGTATTTTCTATTGGCTCGCTAACGTTAGTTAATCGCTTTTTCTCAATGTTGAAATCATCATTACTGGTTAATTTAAATCCAATGCCTGGAGGACCTCTAACAAATCTTAAATTAGAGGTATAATAACGTCCAAATTTGTCAATAGTTGAGATGCGTGCCCGTGGCATATTTAAAATAAACTGTCTAATTCAGATTGCAGTACATCTAATTTATATAAATTTCAGTAAATAATATCTTCCTCTCTCAACTCCTCAATAATTGACAAAATTTCATTTTCGTGACTATTATTTCCAGCTAATTTTGAAGCCCATAAAAGCTGTAACCTCTTAATGAGTTCTCTTGGTTTATTCCAATAAACATACTCAACAGATTTCCCTGCGGTATAGGTTTTATTAAGTATATTTAATACACCCCCTAATTTTTTCTCTAATAGAGGTTTAATAATTAGTTTATATTTGAGAGATCCACTACGCTTGAGACCTAAGTTTTCATTAAAATTTGGATAAACAGCATGAGTTTTCTTCAAAATTTCACTATAATTCTCTGAAACCTCGGGGTTAATTAAATCGACGCGGTTAGTCAAATCGGGTCTTTTTAAGAAAAGTAAATCTATAAGTTCTTCAGTTAGAAGATATCTTCCAATTCTCTCGGCTCTTCTCCATATTGATATTGTTTTTTCAGGAACACTGATTATAATATCCCTGTCTCCGATCTTATATCGGTTATTCAATTTATCATAATAAACACCAAATATCTGATCAAAGTCTTTGTGATTTTGCTTAACATTATTTAAATATTTTGATATAATATCACCCGACTCATGTGTTTCTACCGAAGAAGGGGGTATTAATCCTTCAGATTCTGCTGTATACGGACCGCTCCAAGATGAGGACATTTGTGGTGGTTCGTAAAAATAAGGTATTTTTTCATCAACTGTCCAATATTTACTCGTTTTTGGTTTTGTTACTGGAGTACTTGTTATAGGTACTACCGGAGATTGAACTGCGTTTGTTACTGCTTTTGAGAGGGTTTTTAAGCTTGAAGTTACTGGTTGATGAAATTTTTCAATATCAGTTTTAGTTTCATCATCTCGCGATTTCAAAGCTTTATACTTTTTACGTACAGCTTCCGTTGCTTCTACTAGTTTGCGCTTTAAATTGATTTCATTATCAATACCGTTAATTTCTGTTGCCTGTTGAGACTTACTGGTTGAAATGGTTATGCATTACCGGTGTATGGTTTTATATAGCAATCAAATCCTTTGCGAAATCGTCCCTTGTCTAACTCACTGTCTTTGTCTATTACAAAGAACCCATGCTTATCTTTCCAGGTTTCAGAACACATTTTTAAAAATTCTTGAAACGTAACATCAGGAGAAACATGATCAGAAAACACGTGCTTTAGATTAGTCTCGTCTTGTTTAAATAAAATAATGAAATTTGCGTTGTCTCTTATTAATCGTTTAGGGATCCTAGAATACGTTTGAGCTAAATAAAAACTTGATATGTTCTTATGTCGCCCCATACAAAAATATGCGCGAATCGGTTCTTGCTTTTCAGATATTACGTCATCAAATATAAAAATTGAGTTCTCTTTCGCTTCTGCTGGTTTAATAATTTCCTGGTTATTTCCAAAAGTAAAATACCCAATTTCTTTTATAGGTGTTAGCACTTTTTTTAAAAACTCATACTTCGGTTGATATAGTGATTTTGAATATATATAGATGTTTTCAAAGAATAGACCTTCCGGGTGTGTAATTAATGAAACAATCACATTTGTGTTACCACATCCAGAACTTCCGACAATTAGACATCTTATGTTTGATGGTAATAAGGGACCGTGTATACTCGATTGTTTTAAACCACCACCTACGGCCTCGTCTAAATTATCGACTTGCAGTTTGTAGGATGATTGAACAATCTCCATTTTTTTCCTGCTAAACACAAATTTATAAATAATAAATATGTGTGAATATTGCAATTAGTTCAATGTCGACTTTTGCAAGAACAGGTTGTCGACGTGTTCTTAAACCCGGTCGTTATAAGACTGGGTCAGGTATACTCAATACTGTAATTAATAAGTTACCATTTGAGCTACATTACCCCGGATATAACTTCCTAGGACCTGGCACTAAATTGAATAACAGGTTAAGTAGAGGATACAAACCAATAAACAAATTAGACGAAGCTGCTAGAGAGCACGATATATTCTATAAATACCACAGAGTAACAGAGGGATATGTTTACAAATAAGGAACAGACCACACCAAACACGCGTTGCCAATTAAGGAGTGGAGAGAGCAAATTAGGCAACAAATCTTAAAATAGTTTAGCCAAAATTACTAAGTTAATTCTGACCTGTGGTTTATATGTGAAAGAAAATGATTTCTATATAATCTGGAAATAAAATTATATTAAACAAACTTCTGAAAATATCAATTATGTGCTTTTATTTCCGGGTCAATCCCCAAATAATATTCCAATAAAGCCAACATGTCAACGCTGGTTTTTAGAATTTCATTTTCAGACATTTAGATTTTTCTGTCAGTTCCTGTCACTGTCATTTCGGGTTTGTGAGGTTCATGCCAGTTTTATAGCGATTTTTTTATGAAATTCTTTGTAATTGTGTGTATATAATAGTTTGTGTTGCGTGCTGAACTAAATCTTTATAAACATGACACCAAGAAGAGGCTAAAGGTCTATCTTTCCATCGGTAAGTTTTTGTGACGTCATTCTAGACATGAACGTGGTGCATTGGCGTACCCTGCGGGCTCCGAGTGTATCCAAAAATATTGAAAACCAGCATGGGTTGATAGTTAAAGGAAAACTTCTGTAGAAATTCCGTAAATTATCAACTAACAGCTTGAAATAATTCCTCCCTTCATTTAAAGATCAGGCCATAACAATCTGTTTAGGAATTTCACTCCGAATTTCAAGTAGGTAGTTATTGTTGTAATAAAAATGTTCAAATGTAACCAGTATGTAATGTAGGTTTTATGAAGCGAATGAGTCTCACAACTTAGTCAGACGAATAATGACAGACATCTCTCATTCGCTTCTTAGCATAACTTTTTGCTGCATACAACTGTAAGTATAATACCTATGACATTTTTGTTTTAGCCTTCCAGATGAGACTAAGAGACAAGCCCTCTGGTTGTTGTTGCTAGAAATCAACAATGAAAATTTACCAAAACGGGTTGATGTATGTTCCAGACATTTTAATGAAAATGACTTTGAGTATCGCAGTGATGGACTTAGAATTTTAAAATTTGGAGCACTTCCTTTGCCTCTCAAACCTCTGTATGATACTGAGAGCAAAACGTAAGCAAAATGATTTATACATTTTAATCATAATATGGTGTTCTCTGAATAATGCATGTACTGCAGAACTTGAAATAATATGAAAACTGTTATAACTCATTCTCTTCCTCTTTCCATCCCAGATCATACAAATTTGACATATTTTTTTATAAACCTACAAGGCGTTCCAAATATTCTTGGCCAGCCATTATCTGTTATTAGTAAAAGTAGAACCTTCGACTAAATGAAAAAACTCCGGAAAGATTAAGGAACGCAGTCAATTTTTTAGTTTACTATTATGTAAAGGGTTGCATAAAAGTTTGATAGGTACTTACACCTTTTTTTTGAATGCCATACCCTAAACATTTACATATACCATATACAGCAGAGCGCGATAGATACTTAGTCATTGTCTACGTTCCGCCAACGGCAGCAGCTGAGAAGTTTAGTCAGCGAACGCTGAAAATCGGCACCTGATTGGCAATTTCCAGCGTTCGCTGACTAAATTGCTCAGCTGCTGCCGTCGGCGGAACGTACGTATTGATGTGTTTTTCTTGCTGGTCAACTCAGAAATAACTAGATCTCATGCACAGTGAGATCATAATAACATGAGATCAAAAAAATTAAATGGCCACAGTTGGCCATGGAACCCAAAACTTATCTCTTAGCTTATGCTATATTTTTATTCAGCCACAGTTTTGATTAGAATATTTGCCATTTTTGACACTTGATGGAATAAGCTAAGAGAAAAGTTTTTGATAATTTTTCGGTTTCACAGCCAACTCTGTTATTGAATTTTTGATCTCACGGTACAAATAACATACACTTGGAACGAAAAAAACCATATCGAAAATAAAACTAGTGAGGACATTTTGATCATTGATTTTGTTGCATTTATTCAGGAAGTTTTATTAATTTGTCAAATTTTTTGTCCTCATGGGATCCAATTGAAACGGCAATTATTATGCAAAGTCAAACGGCAGTTGTGGTAAACTGATGCATCTTGTCTTCACATGGTAATGTGAATATAAAACAAGAGTTAAAATATTCGGCATAATATGTACCTCATGTTTTACTAAATATTGTTATTTTAGATCAAGTAGTACTTTGACAGAATGGGGAACAAATGGCCCATCCGAAGTTGCTAGTGTTGCCTCTGCATCAATAAGTGAGAAGGATAGTCCACTAAAAAGAAGGTATGACAATGTATGTTGTTTTGATATAACTGTAATATTTTACATGTACGCAGTATATTATTTGAAGGTAAGGTCACCGGGGTCCCGGCGTCCCCAATAAAAAAATAGCGAGGGATACTTTTACTTTTTTTTAACTTCAACGGTCGGTTGCCAATAGAGCGACAGGCGTTCTTCTAATTAAAAAAAGTCCGCTAGTAGTAACTCATTGCGTACGTTCCGCCGACGCCAGCAGCTGAGCAATTTAGTCAGCGAACGCTGGAAAACGCCAATCAGGTGCCGATTTTCAGCGTTCGCTGACTAAACTTCTCGGCTGCTCCCGTCGGCGGAACGTATGCATTGTTTCAGCCATGGAAACTAATATGTAAACAAACAGTGATAATTCATTTGTGCATAAATTATATTTTTGCTTCAGGTTAGAAATGGACTTTAATGGCATAATTGATTTTCCTGGACCATCTAGTCAAGGGTAAGTACATACCTACCTAATAACCATAAACTTTAGTGTACGATTTCTAAATCGCCAACTTTTCGATCTTTTATTGGATCTGCATTAGGGCTCTTTGAGCAGGTGAAGATATTCGAGTTGTTTTTATAGTGTTTTTATTTTTTATGTATTTTTTTAACAATAAACCCAACCTTATTCTTTAATATATGCGTAAAAGATATGTCTGCTTTGATAGAACATGTGGCATTCATGTAGCTTTAACGTGGTCTTGAAAACCTTACATGTGTTTTACGCGTGTATTAATGTATAAGATTCATTTTAAACTATACAACTCGACTTTCTTCACTCACTTAAATGGATCTCATGGAGATCCAATAAAGAGTCAAAACGTTGGCTATTTCGAAACAGTAAAGTTTCTTTTTCAAGTCCTACACCCGAAATATTATATTCTACACATATCTATAAGGACACGAAGTATCAGGATGCCAGAAAAATATTTATAATCCTGTTGGGGTCCTTCAAACCACTTCATTAGATAAACACAGTTTATTGCAGATCTGAAAGCTCAGATTTGAGATAAAGAGTGTAGTTTATAAAGAGACATTAGTGTTTATTTACGAAAAGTGGAGTGCACTGTATATGAATTGTTAAAAATCTCCACACTTATTTATTGTTATTTTATGCAGTTCTACACAATCTAAGCACTCGTCTGACACGTTGACAGCACCTGAGGCAGGCGATTTTTACAAGAAATGGAAATAGAACCTCTTCATCAAATGGCACCATCAAAACCATCAGATAATGAGTTAGCAATTTGTGCTGCTGTCAGACCAGGAAAAAGGTAAGCGATTTGTAGTTAATCTACCTATATGGAAAATTATTTATGAGTTGTTTACTTAAAAACTCGTCTAGTATGCTACGAATTTTTGCCAGAAAAGGATGACATAATCAAAGTAAATAGACTTTTGTTACTTCATCTTTTTCTTTTGACACTGCGCAGCCCACTAGGTGACGTTATTAAATTAACACCCTGTAGATGATATGTAATAAGTTTATACGATTACTTTGTTATGCAAATACAGCCTACTACATACCAATACTTATTACGACCGGTTTATACTTTTAATTAACAATTAAAGTTAACTTTCTTTTTACACAAAAATTAAGAATTTAAAATCAACGAACTTTCATGGTTTATACTGTATTTACTTATTTATACCTCTAAATTAAGAGTTAAATTAAATTTTCATTTACACTAAATTTAAACTTTTCAAAGTGAAATGTGTACTTATACCTACATAAAATATTGTTTGTGGGCAAATCTGTTAACACTTTTATTAATTATTATATTTAAGAATAAACGGAATTTAAAAAGTATTAATAAACATACAAACTGTACGTTCCCATTTTAACTTTGGTAAGTCTTAATTTAGTTTAATTGTTAACTTATATGTATGTATAAACCAGGTATAAATGAATGTTTAATTTAATTGTTAATTTAGAAGCATAACCTAAACATTACTTAGAGGTAATAACATAATTTTAGGAAAAGATATGTAGGCGACCTAGCTAGTGACGACTTCTCAACTCCAAAAAAAGCAAAAAAGAATTTTCGTTTCCTTAAAAGAACTGTTGTGAGCCAAAGGAAGAAAATTAAATCATTGCAGAATACCCTGTCTTCTTTGAGGAGAAGGATTACATCTTTAAAAAGCCTAATAAAATATTTAAAAGAAAAAGCCTACTTTACCGATTCATCGGAGGCAATGATACAGGTAGGTACAAGAGGCAAGAGAGTTCTGAGCAACATTTTGTTGTACATTGTTAAACTTGAAAAATAACTTCTTTGTACAAAATCATCATAAAAGTTTGCGGTTGCTTGTGTACAATTTACTTTTGCTATAAACTCTTTCAAAAATCGCGCTTATACTATAACTGGCTAAAGCATAGTCTTACATTAAATAATACTAATCAAGATACAAATTTATTATTGCATTAGAAAATTTATGTTGATTAAAAACTGTTTCTTATGTTTTAGGCTTCCCTTACTGGTCCAGCTGCTGATATTGTTGAACGCATGCTGAAAGGACGATCAAAAAAGAAGTACCAACCATGCTTGCGGTCATTTGCTCTTACTTTGTCATTTTTTTCTCCAAGAGCTTATGATTTTGTGAGAAGTACTTTTTTGAAATCGCTACCGCTTAAAAAGCACTTTCAAAATGGTACTCTTCAATAGATGGGTCCCCAGGATTTACACAGGGAGCTTTATGTGCTCTAAAGATAAAGCAACAGGAAGTAATATCAAAATCTAGAGTGGTTTTATGTAACCTAGTTTTTGATGAAATGTCCATTCGGCAGTTAATAGAAGGGCCAAAATACAGCTCTTGACCATCAACCAAATGAGAAAAAACATAAGCAATGAGCAAAAACACAGCGAAACCTTACTATTTTAGCTTGCTATTTGGTTATCATTATCGTTAGCGCTATTTGGTTATCATCGTTATTGACCGCTTATGTTCAGATATTTTATAAACAAGTGGAGGAAACGTATTTCACAGTCGTTCAACATACCTAATAATGGTGTATTTGGATTAAAAGCTAGTAACAGAAGAAATAACGTATTTTTATAACTTTCAAAATAAACACTCCACGTGTTGTGGAGTGATATGTAGATAGCTTTTAAATCTTTGAGGTGGAAAGTTCATTTTTTATTACTTACTTTTGGGTGAA